>CAWUFW010008420.1:600000-890550 GCA_963921515.1 Calotriton arnoldi | reverse complement strand
GGGTAGCGCTCCGTCCATCATCCCCTTTGGTATCGCTTTGTTCGCCCTAAGTTGGCAGGGTATGCCCAGACGTGGGTCCCTTGCTCACTTTGCCACTGGATTCAAGCTAGCCTGGCTGATGATGGCTGAATAGCCAGAAACCGGTCCCAGGATGCTTGTTTCCGGTCCAGGGAAGACATGGCTTGGCAGTTCGGGCTGGACTGTTCCCATGAGGCACAGGGTCAGACTGATTTGCATATGGCCATGTCTGAACTGGGGTGGTGGAGTGAGCTAAAGAATGATGATGGATTAAACCCAGATCAGTTGACTGGGGGTGAGTGTTTGATTAGCTCAAGCGCTCCGTCCATCATCCCTTTTGGTATCGCTTTGTTTGCCCTAAGTTGACAGGGTATGCCCAGACGTGGGTCCCTTGCTCACTTTGCCACTGGATTCAAGCTAGCCTGGCTGATGACGGCTGAATAGCCAGAAACCGGTCCCAGGATGCTTGTTTCCGGTCCAGGGAAGACATGGCTTGGCAGTTCGGGCTGGACTGTTCCCATGAGGCACAGGGTCAGACTGATTTGCATATGGCCATGTCTGAACTGGGGTGGTGGAGTGAGCTAAAGAATGATGATGGATTAAACCCAGATCAGTTGACTGGGGGTGAGTGTTTGATTAGCTCAAGCGCTCCGTCCATCATCCCCTTTGGTATCGCTTTGTTCACCCTAAGTTGGCAGGGTATGCCCAGACGTGGGTCCCTTGCTCACTTTGCCACTGGATTCAAGCTAGCCTGGCTGATGACGGCTGAATAGCCAGAAACCGGTCCCAGGATGCTTGTTTCCGGTCCAGGGAAGACATGGCTTGGCAGTTCGGGCTGGACTGTTCCCATGAGGCACAGGGTCAGACTGATTTGCATATGGCCATGTCTGAACTGGGGTGGTGAAGTGAGCTAAAGAATGATGATGGATTAAACCCAGATCAGTTGACTGGGGGTGAGTGTTTGATTAGCTCAAGCGCTCCGTCCATCATCCCCTTTGGTATCGCTTTGTTCGCCCTAAGTTGGCAGGCTATGCCCAGACGTGGGTCCCTTGCTCACTTTGCCACTGGATTCAAGCTAGCCTGGCTGATGACGGCTGAATAGCCAGAAACCGGTCCCAGGATGCTTGTTTCCGGTCCAGGGAAGACATGGCTTGGCAGTTCGGGCTGGACTGTTCCCATGAGGCACAGGGTCAGACTGATTTGCATATGGCCATGTCTGAACTGGGGTGGTGGAGTGAGCTAAAGAATGATGATGGATTAAACCCAGATCAGTTGACTGGGGGTGAGTGTTTGATTAGCTCAAGCGCTCCGTCCATCATCCCTTTTGGTATCGCTTTGTTCGCCCTAAGTTGACAGGGTATGCCCAGACGTGGGTCCCTTGCTCACTTTGCCACTGGATTCAAGCTAGCCTGGCTGATGACGGCTGAATAGCCAGAAACCGGTCCCAGGATGCTTGTTTCCGGTCCAGGGAAGACATGGCTTGGCAGTTCGGGCTGGACTGTTCCCATGAGGCACAGGGTCAGACTGATTTGCATATGGCCATGTCTGAACTGGGGTGGTGGAGTGAGCTAAAGAATGATGATGGATTAAACCCAGATCAGTTGACTGGGGGTGAGTGTTTGATTAGCTCAAGCGCTCCGTCCATCATCCCCTTTGGTATCGCTTTGTTCGCCCTAAGTTGGCAGGGTATGCCCAGACGTGGGTCCCTTGCTCACTTTGCCACTGGATTCAAGCTAGCCTGGCTGATGACGGCTGAATAGCCAGAAACCGGTCCCAGGATGCTTGTTTCCGGTCCAGGGAAGACATGGCTTGGCAGTTCGGGCTGGACTGTTCCCATGAGGCACAGGGTCAGACTGATTTGCATATGGCCATGTCTGAACTGGGGTGGTGGAGTGAGCTAAAGAATGATGATGGATTAAACCCAGATCAGTTGACTGGGGGTGAGTGTTTGATTAGCTCAAGCGCTCCGTCCATCATCCCCTTTGGTATCGCTTTGTTCGCCCTAAGTTGGCAGGGTATGCCCAGACGTGGGTCCCTTGCTCACTTTGCCACTGGATTCAAGCTAGCCTGGCTGATGACGGCTGAATAGCCAGAAACCGGTCCCAGGATGCTTGTTTCCGGTCCAGGGAAGACATGGCTTGGCAGTTCGGGCTGGACTGTTCCCATGAGGCACAGGGTCAGACTGATTTGCATATGGCCATGTCTGAACTGGGGTGGTGGAGTGAGCTAAAGAATGATGATGGATTAAACCCAGATCAGTTGACTGGGGGTGAGTGTTTGATTAGCTCAAGCGCTCCGTCCATCATCCCCTTTGGTAAGGCTTTGTTCGCCCTAAGTTGGCAGGCTATGCCCAGACGTGGGTCCCTTGCTCACTTTGCCACTGGATTCAAGCTAGCCTGGCTGATGACGGCTGAATAGCCAGAAACCGGTCCCAGGATGCTTGCTTCCGGTCCAGGGAAGACATGGCTTGGCAGTTCGGGCTGGACTGTTCCCATGAGGCACAGGGTCAGACTGATTTGCATATGGCCATGTCTGAACTGGGGTGGTGGAGTGAGCTAAAGAATGATGATGGATTAAACCCAGATCAGTTGACTGGGGGTGAGTGTTTGATTAGCTCAAGCGCTCCATCCATCATCCCTTTTGGTATCGCTTTGTTCGCCCTAAGTTGACAGGGTATGCCCAGACGTGGGTCCCTTGCTCACTTTGCCACTGGATTCAAGCTAGCCTGGCTGATGACGGCTGAATAGCCAGAAACCGGTCCCAGGATGCTTGTTTCCGGTCCAGGGAAGACATGGCTTGGCAGTTCGGGCTGGACTGTTCCCATGAGGCACAGGGTCAGATTGATTTGCATATGGCCATGTCTGAACTGGGGTGGTGGAGTGAGCTAAAGAATGATGATGGATTAAACCCAGATCAGTTGACTGGGGTGAGTGTTTGATTAGCTCAAGAGCTCCGTCCATCATCCCCTTTGGTATCGCTTTGTTCGCCCTAAGTTGGCAGGGTATGCCCAGACGTGGGTCCCTTGCTCACTTTGCCACTGGATTCAAGCTAGCCTGGCTGATGACGGCTGAATAGCCAGAAACCGGTCCCAGGATGCTTGTTTCCGGTCCAGGGAAGACATGGCTTGGCAGTTCGGGCTGGACTGTTCCCATGAGGCACAGGGTCAGACTGATTTGCATATGGCCATGTCTGAACTGGGGTGGTGGAGTGAGCTAAAGAATGATGATGGATTAAACCCAGATCAGTTGACTGGGGGCGAGTGTTTGATTAGCTCAAGCGCTCCGTCCATCATCCCCTTTGGTATCGCTTTGTTCACCCTAAGTTGGCAGGGTATGCCCAGACGTGGGTCCCTTGCTCACTTTGCCACTGGATTCAAGCTAGCCTGGCTGATGACGGCTGAATAGCCAGAAACCGGTCCCAGGATGCTTGTTTCCGGTCCAGGGAAGACATGGCTTGGCAGTTCGGGCTGAACTGTTCCCATGAGGCACAGGGTCAGACTGATTTGCATATGGCCATGTCTGAACTGGGGTGGTGGAGTGAGCCAAAGAATGATGATGGATTAAACCCAGATCAGTTGACTGGGGGTGAGTGTTTGATTAGCTCAAGCGCTCCGTCCATCATCCCCTTTGGTATCGCTTTGTTCGCCCTAAGTTGGCAGGGTATGCCCAGACGTGGGTCCCTTGCTCACTTTGCCACTGGATTCAAGCTAGCCTGGCTGATGACGGCTGAATAGCCAGAAACCGGTCCCAGGATGCTTGTTTCCGGTCCAGGGAAGACATGGCTTGGCAGTTCGGGCTGGACTGTTCCCATGAGGCACAGGGTCAGACTGATTTGCATATGGCCATGTCTGAACTGGGGTGGTGAAGTGAGCTAAAGAATGATGATGGATTAAACCCAGATCAGTTGACTGGGGGTGAGTGTTTGATTAGCTCAAGCGCTCCGTCCATCATCCCCTTTGGTATCGCTTTGTTCGCCCTAAGTTGGCAGGCTATGCCCAGACGTGGGTCCCTTGCTCACTTTGCCACTGGATTCAAGCTAGCCTGGCTGATGACGGCTGAATAGCCAGAAACCGGTCCCAGGATGCTTGTTTCCGGTCCAGGGAAGACATGGCTTGGCAGTTCGGGCTGAACTGTTCCCATGAGGCACAGGGTCAGACTGATTTGCATATGGCCATGTCTGAACTGGGGTGGTGGAGTGAGCTAAAGAATGATGATGGATTAAACCCAGATCAGTTGACTGGGGGTGAGTGTTTGATTAGCTCAAGCGCTCCGTCCATCATCCCTTTTGGTATCGCTTTGTTCGCCCTAAGTTGACAGGGTATGCCCAGACGTGGGTCCCTTGCTCACTTTGCCACTGGATTCAAGCTAGCCTGGCTGATGACGGCTGAATAGCCAGAAACCGGTCCCAGGATGCTTGTTTCCGGTCCAGGGAAGACATGGCTTGGCAGTTCGGGCTGGACTGTTCCCATGAGGCACAGGGTCAGACTGATTTGCATATGGCCATGTCTGAACTGGGGTGGTGGAGTGAGCTAAAGAATGATGATGGATTAAACCCAGATCAGTTGACTGGGGGTGAGTGTTTGATTAGCTCAAGCGCTCCGTCCATCATCCCCTTTGGTATCGCTTTGTTCGCCCTAAGTTGGCAGGGTATGCCCAGACGTGGGTCCCTTGCTCACTTTGCCACTGGATTCAAGCTAGCCTGGCTGATGACGGCTGAATAGCCAGAAACCGGTCCCAGGATGCTTGTTTCCGGTCCAGGGAAGACATGGCTTGGCAGTTCGGGCTGGACTGTTCCCATGAGGCACAGGGTCAGACTGATTTGCATATGGCCATGTCTGAACTGGGGTGGTGGAGTGAGCTAAAGAATGATGATGGATTAAACCCAGATCAGTTGACTGGGGGTGAGTGTTTGATTAGCTCAAGCGCTCCGTCCATCATCCCCTTTGGTATCGCTTTGTTCGCCCTAAGTTGGCAGGGTATGCCCAGACGTGGGTCCCTTGCTCACTTTGCCACTCGATTCAAGCTAGCCTGGCTGATGACGGCTGAATAGCCAGAAACCGGTCCCAGGATGCTTGTTTCCGGTCCAGGGAAGACATGGCTTGGCAGTTCGGGCTGGACTGTTCCCATGAGGCACAGGGTCAGACTGATTTGCATATGGCCATGTCTGAACTGGGGTGGTGGAGTGAGCTAAAGAATGATGATGGATTAAACCCAGATCAGTTGACTGGGGGTGAGTGTTTGATTAGCTCAAGCGCTCCGTCCATCATCCCCTTTGGTATCGCTTTGTTCGCCCTAAGTTGGCAGGGTATGCCCAGACGTGGGTCCCTTGCTCACTTTGCCACTGGATTCAAGCTAGCCTGGCTGGTGACGGCTGAATAGCCAGAAACCGGTCCCAGGATGCTTGTTTCCGGTCCAGGGAAGACATGGCTTGGCAGTTCGGGCTGGACTGTTCCCATGAGGCACAGGGTCAGACTGATTTGCATATGGCCATGTCTGAACTGGGGTGGTGAAGTGAGCTAAAGAATGATGATGGATTAAACCCAGATCAGTTGACTGGGGGTGAGTGTTTGATTAGCTCAAGCGCTCCGTCCATCATCCCCTTTGGTATCGCTTTGTTCGCCCTAAGTTGGCAGGCTATGCCCAGACGTGGGTCCCTTGCTCACTTTGCCACTGGATTCAAGCTAGCCTGGCTGATGACGGCTGAATAGCCAGAAACCGGTCCCAGGATGCTTGTTTCCGGTCCAGGGAAGACATGGCTTGGCAGTTCGGGCTGGACTGTTCCCATGAGGCACAGGGTCAGACTGATTTGCATATGGCCATGTCTGAACTGGGGTGGTGGAGTGAGCTAAAGAATGATGATGGATTAAACCCAGATCAGTTGACTGGGGGTGAGTGTTTGATTAGCTCAAGCGCTCCGTCCATCATCCCTTTTGGTATCGCTTTGTTCGCCCTAAGTTGACAGGGTATGCCCAGACGTGGGTCCCTTGCTCACTTTGCCACTGGATTCAAGCTAGCCTGGCTGATGACGGCTGAATAGCCAGAAACCGGTCCCAGGATGCTTGTTTCCGGTCCAGGGAAGACATGGCTTGGCAGTTCGGGCTGGACTGTTCCCATGAGGCACAGGGTCAGACTGATTTGCATATGGCCATGTCTGAACTGGGGTGGTGGAGTGAGCTAAAGAATGATGATGGATTAAACCCAGATCATTTGACTGGGGGGGAGTGTTTGATTAGCTCAAGCGCTCCGTCCATCATCCCCTTTGGTATCGCTTTGTTCGCCCTAAGTTGGCAGGGTATGCCCAGACGTGGGTCCCTTGCTCACTTTGCCACTGGATTCAAGCTAGCCTGGCTGATGACGGCTGAATAGCCAGAAACCGGTCCCAGGATGCTTGTTTCCGGTCCAGGGAAGACATGGCTTGGCAGTTCGGGCTGGACTGTTCCCATGAGGCACAGGGTCAGACTGATTTGCATATGGCCATGTCTGAACTGGGGTGGTGGAGTGAGCTAAAGAATGATGATGGATTAAACCCAGATCAGTTGACTGGGGGTGAGTGTTTGATTAGCTCAAGCGCTCCGTCCATCATCCCCTTTGGTATCGCTTTGTTCGCCCTAAGTTGGCAGGGTATGCCCAGACGTGGGTCCCTTGCTCTCTTTGCCACTGGATTCAAGCTAGCCTGGCTGATGACGGCTGAATAGTCAGAAACCGGTCCCAGGATGCTTGTTTCCGGTCCAGGGAAGACATGGCTTGGCAGTTCGGGCTGGACTGTTCCCATGAGGCACAGGGTCAGACTGATTTGCATATGGCCATGTCTGAACTGGGGTGGTGGAGTGAGCTAAAGAATGATGATGGATTAAACCCAGATCAGTTGACTGGGGGTGAGTGTTTGATTAGCTCAAGCGCTCCGTCCATCATCCCCTTTGGTATCGCTTTGTTCGCCCTAAGTTGGCAGGGTATGCCCAGACGTGGGTCCCTTGCTCACTTTGCCACTGGATTCAAGCTAGCCTGGCTGATGACGGCTGAATAGCCAGAAACCGGTCCCAGGATGCTTGTTTCCGGTCCAGGGAAGACATGGCTTGGCAGTTCGGGCTGGACTGTTCCCATGAGGCACAGGGTCAGACTGATTTGCATATCGCCATGTCTGAACTGGGGTGGTGAAGTGAGCTAAAGAATGATGATGGATTAAACCCAGATCAGTTGACTGGGGGTGAGTGTTTGATTAGCTCAAGCGCTCCGTCCATCATCCTATTTGGTATCGCTTTGTTCGCCCTAAGTTGGCAGGCTATGCCCAGACGTGGGTCCCTTGCTCACTTTGCCACTGGATTCAAGCTAGCCTGGCTGATGACGGCTGAATAGCCAGAAACCGGTACCAGGATGCTTGTTTCCGGTCCAGGGAAGACATGGCTTGGCAGTTCGGGCTGGACTGTTCCCATGAGGCACAGGGTCAGACTGATTTGTATATGGCCATGTCTGAACTGGGGTGGTGGAGTGAGCTAAAGAATGATGATGGATTAAACCCAGATCAGTTGACTGGGGGTGAGTGTTTGATTAGCTCAAGCGCTCCGTCCATCATCCCTTTTGGTATCGCTTTGTTCGCCCTAAGTTGACAGGGTATGCCCAGATGTGGGTCCCTTGCTCACTTTGCCACTGGATTCAAGCTAGCCTGGCTGATGACGGCTGAATAGCCAGAAACCGGTCCCAGGATGCTTGTTTCCGGTCCAGGGAAGATATGGCTTGGCAGTTCGGGCTGGACTGTTCCCATGAGGCACAGGGTCAGACTGATTTGCATATGGCCATGTCTGAACTGGGGTGGTGGAGTGAGCTAAAGAATGATGATGGATTAAACCCAGATCAGTTGACTGGGTGTGAGTGTTTGATTAGTTCAAGCGCTCCGTCCATCATCCCCTTTGGTATCGCTTTGTTCGCCCTAAGTTGGCAGGGTATGCCCAGACGTGGGTCCCTTGCTCACTTTGCCACTGGATTCAAGCTAGCCTGGCTGATGACGGCTGAATAGCCAGAAACCGGTCCCAGGATGCTTGTTTCCGGTCCAGGGAAGACATGGCTTGGCAGTTCGGGCTGGACTGTTCCCATGAGGCACAGGGTCAGACTGATTTGCATATGGCCATGTCTGAACTGGGGTGGTGGAGTGAGCTAAAGAATGATGATGGATTAAACCCAGATCAGTTGACTGGGGGTGAGTGTTTGATTAGCTCAAGCGCTCCGTCCATCATCCCTTTTGGTATCGCTTTGTTCGCCCTAAGTTGACAGGGTATGCCCAGACGTGGGTCCCTTGCTCACTTTGCCACTGGATTCAAGCTAGCCTGGCTGATGACGGCTGAATAGCCAGAAACCGGTCCCAGGATGCTTGTTTCCGGTCCAGGGAAGACATGGCTTGGCAGTTCGGGCTGGACTGTTCCCATGAGGCACAGGGTCAGACTGATTTGCATATGGCCATGTCTGAACTGGGGTGGTGGAGTGAGCTAAAGAATGATGATGGATTAAACCCAGATCAGTTGACTGGGGGTGAGTGTTTGATTAGCTCAAGCGCTCCGTCCATCATCCCCTTTGGTATCGCTTTGTTCGCCCTAAGTTGGCAGGGTATGCCCAGACGTGGGTCCCTTGCTCACTTTGCCACTGGATTCAAGCTAGCCTGGCTGATGACGGCTGAATAGCCAGAAACCGGTCCCAGGATGCTTGTTTCCGGTCCAGGGAAGACATGGCTTGGCAGTTCGGGCTGGACTGTTCCCATGAGGCACAGGGTCAGACTGATTTGCATATGGCCATGTCTGAACTGGGGTGGTGGAGTGAGCTAAAGAATGATGATGGATTAAACCCAGATCAGTTGACTGGGGGTGAGTGTTTGATTAGCTCAAGCGCTCCGTCCATCATCCCCTTTGGTATAGCTTTGTTCACCCTAAGTTGGCAGGGTATGCCCAGACGTGGGTCCCTTGCTCACTTTGCCACTGGATTCAAGCTTGCCTGGCTGATGACGGCTGAACAGCCAGAAACCAGTCCCAGGATGCTTGTTTCCGGTCCAGGGAAGACATGGCTTGGCAGTTCGGGCTGGACTGTTCCCATGAGGCACAGGGTCAGACTGATTTGCATATGGCCATGTCTGAACTGGGGTGGTGGAGTGAGCTAAAGAATGATGATGGATTAAACCCAGATCAGTTGACTGGGGGTGAGTGTTTGATTAGCTCAAGCGCTCCGTCCATCATCCCCTTTGGTATCGCTTTGTCCGCCCTAAGTTGGCAGGGTATGCCCAGACGTGGGTCCCTTGCTCACTTTGCCACTGGATTCAAGCTAGCCTGGCTGATGACGGCTGAATAGCCAGAAACCGGTCCCAGGATGCTTGTTTCCGGTCCAGGGAAGACATGGCTTGGCAGTTCGGGCTGGACTGTTCCCATGAGGCACAGGGTCAGACTGAATTGCATATGGCCATGTCTGAACTGGGGTGGTGGAGTGAGCTAAAGAATGATGATGGATTAAACCCAGATCAGTTGACTGGGGGTGAGTGTTTGATTAGCTCAAGCGCTCTGTCCATCATCTCCTTTGGTATCGTTTAGAGTCTCCTTCCCCCCAGGCACCGCTGCCCCTGCCCCTGTCTCAAATGCTGCCCTCAGTGTGGAGGCGGTAGACATTTTGCGCCAGCTGTGTGTGGGTCAGACTGCTCTCCTGAATGCCTTCCAGGATCATGACAAGAAGTTGGCACAGGTAGTTGCATTCATGGAGGGTATTCATTCGGACGTGGGTGGCCTACACCGAACTGTGCAGTCTTTGTCCTCCACAGTGACGGCAGCCATTCCGCAGTCACAAGCTCCCAGTCCAGCTCCTGTCCCTTCAGCAACCATCCTGCCAGTGGCACCACCTGACGAGAGTGCCCACATGCCAGAGCCCTCGGGCCCCACGTCCTCCACACACAGCACACAACAACAGCACTCTAAGCATATCAGACTACAGACACCGTCACTGCAAAACAAAACGGGCACACATGAGCGCAAAACCAAAAGCCCATCACGTGACACTCAGGGGCATCAGGCCAAAAAGCAGGCATCAACATCACATTCATCAAAATCACCACCATCCAAGGGCACTCCCATCCCCACACCTGCTCCCAAAGACCCACAAACACTTGCCCTGTCTGCTGTGAACCTGGTGCCTGCAACGACTAAGCCCAAACACATTTCAAAGGCAGATTCACTCAAAAAGTCAACTCCCACCCACACCCCTGTGAAGCAGGGACAAGAGAGCAAAGTAGGGGGTTTACCTCGACAACAGGGGATGCAGGGGAAGAGGCAAGGCCATCCCAAGTGTACCACCAGGTCCAGCAAATCCCCACGGGGAGAGCCACCTGCACCTGATACACTTTTGGTGGAGAGTGAGGCTGTTGTGCCCACCTCAATTCCCACTCCGGCCAAGACACTTGTGGGCTATCGTATCCCCAAACAGTTGAGACCCAGCCCTTAACATTCACCCTCAACTACTGTGCCTCCACGCAGCATGTCTCCACCTCCCCGTGCCACCACTCCACCCAGTCCAGACTAGAAATATGGATTGGCCAATGGCCTTGCTGTTTGGTACTTTTGATGCCCATTTCCTGTGCAGTTTGTCATGCACACATGTGCATACTAGAAATTTGTACTGGCCAATGGCCTTGATGTTTTGCACTTTTGATGCCTATCCGGATATTATGTAATAAAGACTGTTACTCATGTTGTCTGCTTTGTCGCTGCCCTTGCTAAATAAAAGTTTAATGTATGGGTATATGTTCATGTTGCACATGCTCTGTATGCCACTTTCACATTGGCAATTACATGATTTACTTTTTCAGAGGTTGCCAGAGGTGACAGGCACTTTTGTTCTTCTTGACTCTGAGGCTTGAGGGTGCAATGATGGTTGTTTGTGATGATCTACTCTTATCCTAATCATTCTATAGTCAGGTTTGCTAAATTGTACACATGTCATATTAGTCTGCAGTACCACAACAGAGGTGAATTCTATGCACAGGATAACTTGCGGGGTGGACAGGGTCCGTCATATCTGTGGGATCTTTCTTGATGTGTGAACAGCAGTGTTGATGTGTAGTCATCTTGTGTAGGCCTGTCTTCATAGTCACATGGGTACATTTGAATGTGTGCACTTGAGTAGTCATACAGTGTGATTGGCCTGTCATTGTCAGTAGTGTTGAGTTGTATGTGCCCCTGCACAGGCCTCCTACACACATGTATGATCCAGGCAATGAGTGCCTATTTGTTTACATTATCAGACATGTGCTTCAGATTTTGGGCACATGTAGGAGTTGTAGGTTGAGCACTGTGCAGTGTGTCGGTGTGTCCTTGCACTCCTGGGGGACACCTATTTGTTGTCGCTGTCAGTTGTGAGTATGCAGAGTGTGTCACTGCAAAGTCTGTGTTGTGTTTTGTTGATCAGCCATGGGTCTTGTTTAAGTTTGTGCTCACTGTGCTGACCTGCTCAGCCACACTGACATTATATGTGAGTTTTCTCATACATTGCTGTCACTTGACACATTTTTGGGACAAGTATAGTATGTGGTATGAAGAGTCATACCATCCCCTATAGGTGCTTCTGATGCCTACACATTGTGAGTTACTCCTCTATGTGTTTTTGCACTGTACACTCCTCACCTGTCCAATACTGATGTACACACCACTACAGTCTCATGTCTTCCACCCCATGCCTTGCCAGTGTGTGACCCTCCCCACCACTTCATAGTGTGACACTATACTGTGGGAGGAGGATCTGTGTACAGGACCAATGTGCCACTCAGGACTGTTTCACAATTAGTTATGTGGTATTTTCTTCTACTTGATTGCAGTCATGGTTGCTCATGTACAGTGCATAAGTTTGAGCAGCACAGTCCTCTAGTCATGTTGTATGCATTTGGGTTTTCCTGAGTTGTGCAGCTGTGGGTGATGGCTAAGCTGTATATCTGTTTGCTGAGGTACTGCTACCCTTCCTGAGTGTGATGTGATCTGTGTGCTATGATGATTTGTGGAGTTTAAGTTCATGGTGGAGCACTCCGATATGTGTGATACTGGTTTTGTTGGTGTTCACACACTGCTTACTGTGCATGCACTGCTGTCAGTGTATGTTGCCTTGTACTTGCCTGGTGTGCATCCCCCTGATGTCCAGCTGAGTTGGCTATGTGATAAATTGGTATGTGCATATGTTGTGTTTTTGTTGTTAATGGATGCAGTGTTTAGCCTGTGTTGGCTCTTTCTACTGACAGGTGCATTTGTGTGTGATGTTCTATTTGCATGACATTGTGTGAGAGTAGTTTGTGCATTGCAATACATTCTGATGTGTGTTGAATTTGTAGTGTGCATTTCTTGTGTGAATGTCACATGCTGCAATGTGGATTCTTGTTCATGAGCTTCTTTTGAGTGTATATTTGTGCCATGTCCTCCTATATTTTAGCTGTCACTTGTCAGGAGTGTGCATGTGCATGCTTGTGCTACACATTGACATCATGCTCACTTGATAACTGGTGTGGTGTCTATGGCTGTGTTAGCTGATTTGTCCTATTGATCACAGTTAGTGTTCATGATTGGCATTTGATAATGCAATTTATTATTGGTTGGGGTATGGTGTCTGTGCATTTGTCCAGAGTGAAAATGTTGTGTATTCCTGTTCTGTCTAGGGTCACATTTCCTATCCACTGTTTGCCTGCACATGGCTGAGCTTCTTGGACTTATTTGGATGTTGTTTGTGAGATTTGTGTTTGGCTATTCGTTTTTGATCAGCATTGGTTCAGACATCCCTGAGTGGGATTCTGACATTTGTAGATACACACCAGGGTGTGTCATTGGTTGTCAGGAAACTCACAGGGCCTTATTGCACCTTTATGTGTGTTTCTCACAGGTGTTGAGTGTAGCAGGCGTGAGATGGGTAGATGAGGGGTATGTGTGAAGGTCCTACTTTTTGGGTTTGACAGTTAGGGAGTGTGACAGTGAGCCATGTGTGTTGTGCTGGTGGCATACACATGTCAAGGTAGTTGACACAGATGTGGGGCTGGTCACTGTATGGCTTCTGACACTTCCTATCATTCCTGTGCCTATGCATAGCTTGCATTGCTGTATCCCAGAGATATTGCACAAATGTCACTTTATTTAAATTTCACTCACTGTGCCACCCATGTCTGATTTGATGGCCTAAGGGTAGTGTGATATGTTCCTCCTCTTGCATGTCATGTACAAATGCTATGTGGCTTGCTCCATGGTTTTCCAGCACTGTGCACTCCACTTTGTGCTAGTCCATTTATTATCATACATTGCTGCTGACCTATGGTATGTGTATGTGGCAGAGTTTCAGTGTGGGATCTGTCTGAGGGACTTGACATGTAGTGTGTACAGTTCAGTGGTTGTTCATATGCAGAGTGACTCTTCATTTCTTAATTTACTCAGTTTGATTCACATGAGTGGAAGGCAAGTGTGAGGAGGAGGGTTGTCCAGCCCCTGACCTTCTGTGCAGGGTGTTCATCTTCACCCCCACCTTCCCAGTCAATCTACCTTGCCCTTTGAAGTGTGAGGTGCGAGGTCGAGCCACACCTGGCTGCTAAATAGTGCATTGAGTTGGGGGGGGGCACACAGCATGGGTGGAAAAGGATGTGGGAAGTGTACTCTGGGCTGTGACCAACTGATGCGGGCCACCATGTGGGTAGGGTGAAGGTGGGGCCCTGGGCAGCTGCCCACACTGCCCATGCCTGGTGCCGGCCCTGCCTACTACATTGTGCCAGGTTTTCCCGCATCTTCACCGCTGCGGTGACATGACCGGGACATTGCAGTGATTTCTATGGTGATGGGTCACCCTGATGCGGAGGTGTCAATTTCTAGCAAGCAGGACATGTGTGAGTACACTGGGGGATATGTTCCTGTCTCCACCAGAGTGTCTGATGTAGACAGGAACCGTATTTCAGCACAAGAGTTGTGTGTTGTGGTTGTATGCGGAGATGTGTTATTTACTCACCTGCGGTGTTGACCGCGGCGACGTCTTATATGCTGGTAGTGGATCAGGTACAGCAGCGGAAGGGCTTGAAGAGCTGGATCCATAGCGGTCAGGAACGCGTGGTGGTGCCCGGGATTCGAGTTTCACTCTCCGCAGTAGTGCTTCCGCCGTCTCCGAGTGGCTGGTTTCTCCGCTGCGTTCTGATGGGCTGTTTGAGGCATTGTGATTTGTCCAGCGGTCGTAACGTCATTCCGCACGACGGTCTTTCTCTATTGGCTCCCTCCGCCACCGTTGCGGAAGGAATTTCTGGCGGGTCCCGAGACTCCGCAGCGGACGGGAAATGGCCTGGGCTATCTTTGCCCATTGTAATATGGCGGTCGCGAGGACCGCCGCAGGAATGCGGAAAAGGACATTTTCCGCCAGCACCGCGGATGTGCCAAACACCGCCATCCTAATGAGCCCCATAGTTCATTGGTTAATGTGTCTGCATTAGGTAATTGTATGTGACATGATGTCCGCACACTTGTGTAAAGTAGCTCAGTGGGTTAATCCATTGGCTGCAGAGATTCTTGTGTAACCTACCAATCACCAGTTAATCCTAGTAAAATGATAAAAGTCTTTCAGTATTGCTAGGTTGTGTGGTAATGAACTTTTAGTATTAAGTTCCGAAAAAAATCAACTTTTATTGTGTGCTCTACAAAGTTTTGTTGGTTTAATTACACACAGATACAGATCCATCTAGCATCTGTGCAACATACATGAACGTTACAAACTCTTTCAAAAGTTACGTTAGCTCTTGGTAAGTTTTGAAGCGGCACTCTCAGTACTTCTTTTCTTCGACTAGATCGGAAACAGGCTGTAAAGTCTGAGGTTCCCACGAGTACAGAATTGCTCATTATCTGTAAAATAAAGCATTTAGGCCATGGTGGAAAGGAAAACAGAAGCACTTCTGCCTTTGTGCCGTGTACTTTAACGCACACACAGTGAACAGAAAACAGCGCGGAGGGCCACATATGATGAATGACCTGTAGGACCACATTCACGCAGGTAGGCTTATGTAGACAACACTGGTTTGCAGATCAAAGCCACACCTGGGAGGCTGGAGAGTGGGAATAGGGTCTATATAGCCTCCAGCCGTGGCCAGTGTCACCACCTGTCCCCGCAGTCAGCTGCTCCCCAACACCTCTCAGGCAGTTCGTTTCCAGCTGAAGATTTTGTTCTCCTCAGACACTTATGTAGAGAGCATGTCACCCACAGCACACATCAGAAGTGAGTCGAATACACAGTTATAATATTGTGCTGCGATTAGTGCAGCACTGGTGTGAGTCACAATAGTGCTGCTTATTCACACGGTGGTGTACTCGGGTGCTATTGCGCCTGTACCTATAAATGTATTTTACTCCATAGCTCTAGCATGACATCTACTTCTACTTGTGAATCATTTATGTTACGGAAAAGTTGCTCAGAGCCGTCCAGGGCTGCTAATGCCCAATTTAAAAAAAAAACAACAAAAAACGTGCTGGTATGACTATTCGGTAGAGATTGAATACTACACCTCTGCCTGCCAGAGCCGGCTCTAGGTTGGGGCGACCTGTGCCGCCGCACCGGGTGCTGACTTCAGGTAGGGGCGCCGTGTTTGCAAATATATTATGGTCAGAGTTTTGTCTAGTGGAAGTTTTGACTCATCGTAAGGTAGCGGAGAAGGTTAATATGCCTGCTGTAAAGAATATGTACCATGCAGATCACAAAGTGCATTTGATGTACATAGGTCAATGGGCTACTGATTTTGTCTGGGAGAGATCCTTTTGTTACTTGCAGTTTATATGTTAAAATCCTCATATATAACAGTAAACTATTAAGGGACTAATTAGGATGTCGGTCGGAAAGCCTCAGACCACTGGTCGGAGGCTTTCTGACCGACATCGCTGGTTTTACTTCCGCCCACCATATTACAATTACGGCGGTTGAAGTTCAAACTGGTCGGTCAATCTGGCTGACTTCTGACAGGCTTGAGGAGCCCTTCAGCCAGTTGGAAGGGCCACATAATCTCGTGAGAATGGCGTTTCCACCTTTGGGATTATGATGGCACTTTCCAAGAGCAAATCCATGTCGGCCTTTCCGACATGGATTTGCTGTCAGAAGGTGATTTTGGGGGCCCTTAGCAGGGCCCTCTTAGCCCCTGGCCCTTCGGTTGGGGACTTGGGGGCACCTATGGTGCCGCCCTGTAAAGCCCTGATCTGCACCATGCAGCAGGCACCATACGGTGCCTGCCGCACAGTGCAGGGATTTACACAGGCTCCCATTTCTGTATCAGCGCTTGTACTACGGCCGGTTTACAGCCGCAGGACAAGCTCCCATAGAGAAATGGGAGTATGCGGCCACACCATGGGCCTCATTACGATGTTGGTCAGAAAGGCTCCGAACGGCATTCAGATTTACCTAACCTGAGTCGGAAGCCATGTTTCCGACTGACTCGGAAACATTTCCGACTGACCGATTACGATCGAAGGTAACCGTTCGATCTGTCCGACTCGGTTCCGACAGGCATTTGGAGACTCTGAGTCAGTCGGAGGCGAATCGTACAGGTCTATGGACCGCATTTCCAACCGACGTACTACAATGTCGGATTCTGACAGCCTTTCTGGATCGGTCTGTCTGACACGAAAAGGCTGTCGGAAACTGACTTTGGGGGCGTGTAGCAGGCCCCCCTTCACCCTGAGGCCTTTGGTTGGGACCCGTGGGGGTACCCATGGGACCCCTCTTTCCAATCATGCACAGAGTGGCAGGCACCATGGGGTGCCTGCCACAGGGTGCAAGGTTTTCCAGAACCACCCCTTTTTTCAATGGGGGCCTGTGTTGTCGGTCGGAACACAGGCTCCCATTGAAGTCAATGGGAGTCCGACCGAACGGTGTTCGTAAACATCGTGATCAGTCGGTCGGACTCCCCGCACCCGAGTTGGTCGGAAACCATTCTGACAAGGAGTCGGCCGGAATGCTTTCCGACCAACATCGTAATGAGGCCCCTAGTGCAGTCGCATTGTAATTGCGGTGTTGGGACCGCTGACCGGAGGTCGGGCGGTCTTGAGACCGCAAGACATCGTAATCATTCTCTAACTGTCCTCAAATAGCTGCAAGCAAACTGCAAGGTGTTCATTATTATCTTAATGTTGCAAAAAGGGTTCACTTGGGTAGAAATCAATTCTTATTATTAAAGTGAACCCCCAACCATGGTGTTACATTTTAAATTCTAAGTTTGTGCTTCTCCAGACCAAGCCCACTTAAACTATTCTGCCTACCGGTATGTATGACATGTGACTCCTACACCTTGTAGTCCTCTGTCTATGGAACATTTAGTATATAATGATTTACACACGTATGATTGATTGTCTCTGTGTAATGTGCGTGTGATGTAAAGTGCTCTGACAACATACACTGGTATGAGGTGCGCTATAAAAGTAATTAAAGTTATCTGAGAGAGAGTGGTTATGGAGTATTGAGGGGCACTGTTAAAGGGTGGAAGTGAGGGAATCTGTGGCAGAGGTGATCATTGGGGGACAACAACAAACATTGTTGCTCCGGACACCTCCAGCACTAAAGCTGGCTCTTTGCGACACTATGCACCCGCACCTGCCACACTGCTTTTAGTGTGAGAATCAATGAGCCATAGGAGTCGTGATTTGGAACCCAGTCCACGAATCAACAGTAGTAAAGAAGGTATACCACCATTACATCACAGTCCAGGGCCATACCCCAAGCCCCCATCATATTACGTTACACTACTGTCGCAGTCTGTTCATCGCAGTTAAGATTCATTGCAATCATTCTAGTGCTGTAGGTTTTCATTACCTTTACAACAGTTTACTTCACAGGAAAGTATGTCTTTTATGGTTTTAAGTAACATAACTTGTAATTTAAGAGGTGGAAAAAGGCTTTTAGGTTTAAGGACAAGGTAGTGTTAAGGTGTGGTAATAATGTTTATTGTTCAGTGATGGGTAGTAATAAGGGGTAGTAAGGGGATTTTTAGGGCTCAGGGATGGGAAGTGTTAAGGGGTAATAAGGCCTATTACATGATTAGGGGTCTTTTGAGCAAACTCAAAGGAACCCCACCAGTGATTCAAATGAAAACATAAAAATTAGGGGTTTGGGTACTTCGGTACTCTTGCAGAACCCAGTGTGACCTTCCCATGATGTACCTCTGTACTTTTGTGGCACACATCTTTCAAGCTTCCAGCCCATGGTACTGTGGTACCATGCAAGCTTCACTGAGGAAGGTAGGTAAGAGTACTGTGGTATGTGAAAAAAAACCATTAAAAATAAATAAAAGGAGTAAGACAATCCAGGTTGGGCGCACCCCATCAGAGGCTATGTACAGCGGGGGTTGGGCACACAGGGGTTGGGTGCCTGTGGCGGGGCTGGGTGTAGGGCCAAAGTCCTAGCCGTTCGGCTAATCCCTATTTTACATGGCCAAGGGCCGTGTATGTCATGGGTTGGCTGCATGGGAAAGATTGGCTGTTGGTCCAATTTAGAATATGATCAGCAAATTCCTAAAATTCACTCAAAAAGCAAAGGTTAAAGTGACAGTTTGTTAAGTATATTAATAGATCTTAGCTTACATTAAAATGAAGAAAATGACTGAAATTCAATGAAAAAAACAAAGGTTAAACTGAGGTTATATTAATTGTGAGAATAGGGGTACCCCTGAACAAATTTCCTAAATCATGGTTAAAATATTATGTGTGAATAAACATTTAGGAAATGAGTAAAAAGTGGACTTATGCTGAACAAAAACAATATGTGACCAGAAAGGGTTAAGTATCAAAAGATATATTTTTTTATTTTTTATACAAAAAGGTATTTAAATATTTTCTCTTTTTAATTGATGAAAAAAGGGGGACAATAGAACATGACATCAATAACATATTAGGTAGACAGTGGGGGCATATACTCACTCCTGTGTACACAGGCTGGAATTTTGCCCGAGATATACTCACTAACCATCTATAATAGTCGACCATGGTGGTCACAACATTGTTATATTTTTACCCTAACTTCATCAATAAATCTAGGAAATTATGATATTTATGTCTGTTTCCATTATTTTATATGGTGACCATCTTTACATGTATTGTATCAATATACTCTCCGTGATTTCGCGGAACCATATATATCCATTATCACTAGTCCAATATGGCGGATTTGGTAGTCTCTAAGGGGCCTATTAGCATGGCCGGCGGATCACCACCACCCGACCGGTGGTGGCGATCCGCCCGCCAAAACACCCCGCCGGACGGCCTTTTACCCCCGCCACATTAGCATGGAGGGGGTACCGCGGCGGACGGAAAGTCCGCCGCTTTTCCGTCGGTAGGCAATCATCACGATTGCCTACCGGGCGGAAAAGGCCTATAATATGGTGGCGGTGCCTTGCAGGCACCACCATCCATATTATGATGTGGGCAGTGTTATGCCTTTCCATGGTGGAGACTCCGCCATGGAAAGGCATGCGGTTTTAGCATCAGGGGCCCGTTGCGGGCCCCCAGGGGGTTGGGGGGGTGGGGGGCTGCACTTGGGGGGTACCACATTGGCATGGACAAGGTGGCAGGCACCGCGCGGTGCCTGTCACGTTGTGCATGCCAATGCACAACATGCATATATTGCATTGTGGCGGGTGCTGCTTACAGCACTGCCCGCCGCAATTCAATATATTCGGGATGCCACCGCCACCGCGGTGGTGGCATTCTAATTGCCAGTGCGGGACCGCCGCACCTCTTGCGGGCGGTCCCGTTTGCCGTTGCGGTGGCGGGCGGACACAGTCCGCACGCCATCGTAATAGACCCCTAATTTCCATTCACTCCATCAGAGACTCCGGTCCCGCCTCTTTATCCTACGCATCCTATCCGAAATGAGCACCGTCGTATCCTGAAATAGTTGCACTGCTTGAGCCCGCCTTCATTTAGTTTAAATCTCGCGACGCGGCGGCAGCTAGTTTAGCGTGCCTTTCTAAGCACAGTATCGCGGTTCCTGATACCATACCCACAGAACATCGATGCTCGTATTCGGTTGCGGAGGCCCCTCTCGCGTTTCCACTGTTACCTGTGGTGGACTTTCCTGAGACTATCTATTGTTGGCTCGACTACATCATTTAGAGGTACGCAAAAGCTTTGATTTAGCATGCCAACTATTCGCGCAAGATATTGTTGCGCTACATATCGGCTAGAGAATTTTTATTGATAAGTTGTCCATCATGTTTTTCCACACAGGATTTTATCGTTTATTTCCCATCAAAGTCAGAACTTTGCATTCCTATCACCGTACCGAGCTGTCGCCATAAACATCAGCATATCCGTTAGAGTTTTTGGCCATCTGCTTTGTTTGTTTGAAGGTACAGAAAAGGTCAGAATTATTGAGCTATCTGCATAAGTTTTATACTATCGTGCAATATATCTGTTAAGCGTCCGTAATTACAAGTTGCCATTTATATATTTTTCCATATAGGAACTCATCGCGTGTCGGTCCAATCAAATCCAAAACACGCATTTTTAATACCGCTTCGGGCATTTAGCAGAAATATCAGTCTATCCACAGGATTGCCTTATAATACCAAACGAGGTAAGACATTGGACACTTGAAGCTTTAACCGGGCACATTAAATTAATATAATTGTATTAGTATTTAGTAGCTTGGGAGTGCACTCTCGAGTATTATTATAAATATCTCCTCCCATTGTTCTCACCACAGAGTGAACTATATCATCTTTTAATCGTGCTGCATGTATGGTGTCATTACCATCTCTGAAAAATCAGTATATTCACACAAGCTTAGAGCTGTGATGCAATTCATCATGACTTTATGAATATTGGGTAAGCTTTTGCCCCTCTTCTTTTGAATGATTCCTATCATTAGGATTTCTCTTTCTTTCACATAGACTGCCTATGTGTCATAAACTACAATCTTTTTCCCCATTGTTTTTTCAGGCGCTCCATTTAAACTTATCGTTATTATCAGTTTCTACTCAAAACTTCTTGGTCAGATGATATACTATATCTAATAAGGTAAATTCATTTCAGAGAATGAGGAGTCTCAATGTATTTGCCTGGGATAGTGTCACAATATATCTGTTGATGTTTTTAGCTCTACCACACTATCAAGGCGTAATCTTGTATACATATGGTTCTCTGTGTAAAGGGTTTTTCCATTTTTTCTATCATTATCTTTTCACAATCTTATGGTGTTTTGTTCTTAATAAGTTGGGAATTGGCTCTATTCTATTAATACCGCACCGTTTTCTTTTTCTTTCCTGACTTATCATTCTTATCTTTGAGCAATATATTGAATCTCTTTTTTGCTGTGACATTTAAAGAAATTAATTCCTTCCTTCAAATCATGTTTCTGACTTAATCTATAGCAGAAATCTTTAGTAGGACCTTCAATATGTGTTCAGAACTATTCCTTACATTTGTGTTTTCTTTTTAGACCAACATGGCTACCTGATGAAGGCGTACCGCCGAAACGCGCGTAGAGATACGAATTACGTTAGCCATAACCACATTGAGGGTCATTACGATCCGGCCGCTATTTTCCACCGCCCGCAATCCATTTCCCCCCACCATATTACCATGGCGGGGGGGACCCCGGCGGACGGAAAGACCGTCCGCCGCTTTTCCACCAGTTGACTCGTCGACCGGGCGGAAAAGGGGCATAACATGGTGGCGGTGTCTGCAAGACACCACCATCCATATTTTGATGCATGCGGAGATGTGCCTTTCCATGGCGGCAATGCCGCCATGTAAAGGCATACGGTCTTTCACAATGGGGGACCGTTGCGGGCCCCCGGGGGAGAGGGGGTGGGGGGTGCACTTGGGGGGTACCTATGGTACCCCCCTACATTGGCATGCACAGGGTGGCAGGCACCGCGCGGTGCCTGTCACGTTGTGCATGCCAATGCGCGACATGCTTTATTTACATTGCGGCGGGTGCTGCTCACAGCACCGCCCGCCGCAATGTAAATGATGCGGGATGCCACCGCCACGGTGGCGGTGGCATCCTAATACACATGGCGGGACAGCCACACCTCTTGCGGGCGGTCCCATTTGCCGTTGTGGTGGCGGGCAGACTTTGTCCGCCCGCCATCGTAATGACCCTCATTGTTTGGTTGTTTAATACCACATATGTATTGAGTTTTTTGCTTTGATTTTATTTGTTTGTATTAATTTATGTCTAATAGTATAACATCATGTTTGACATGCTCTAATAAAATAGATGCATCATTAGGCCATGTATGAATGGATTAGTATGTGTAAACATTGTTAACAATAATCCTACATTCAACCTGTACTACATACATAGGCAAAGAGAAAAATTGCATATCTACCTAATTTGTTATTGATGTCATGTTCTATTGTCCCCCTTTTTTTCATCAATTAAAAAGAGAAAATATTTAAATACCTTTTTGTATAAAAAATAAAAAATATATATCTTTTGATACTTAACCCTTTCTGGTCACATATTGTTTTTGTTTAGCATAGGTCCACTTTTTACTCATTTCCTAAATGTTTATTCACACATAAACTGAGGTTATAGTTAGGTGTTGAAAGGAGGCCTGAGTTAATGATAAAACCCCCCCAAAAAATGTATCTTCACCAGTTATAATTTACTGAGATAACTATAACTTGTGGCCCACCAAGCATTGCTTATGACTATGCTTGGGAAAAATTTAAATTATGTTGGTGTTATTAACTTAGGTTCATGCTTGTTACACAAAAATCCCCCAAATTATGGCATTGTTCCCCTTCGTGTAATTACGTGCCAAAAGTATAATGCGAAATGCACCATTCACAGTTAGAATTTACAGTGAATGAACATGAACAACAGAACGTGAGTGGCTGGTATTTGTGGTGCTTTGGTTTGAATGCAAACTCACGCAAAAAATCCATCCAAGGCCTCATTTCAAGTTAAAATAGGGCATGGAATGACAGTTTTGCATTTAGCATAAAAATGCATAATTTTGAAAAATTTAGCATAGTTGCATATTTAAAGTAATTACATGAAATTAAATGAATTTTGTACACCCTATTCATAACCTCTGTATTACATCAATCATCACATTTTAAATGACACTACCGATGAGATCACTCATGACATCTCAAAAGTACCACTACTGATTACACCAGTGATAACACGATAGTCATGTACAGCATAGAATTACTGATAGTACACATGTGGGGACTTTGTATGGAAGGTGATGAGACAAAATATTGAGTTGTAAATATCGACTTGCACAAATATCGAGTCAAAAATATTGTGACATGGAAATATCATCAGCAAGAATATCGTTGTCAAGAATATCGATTTTAAGGTAATTAAGGGGCCCATTACGATGGCGGGCGGAAGCACAACCGCCGTGCTGGCGGATGCAAAAACCACCAGTTACCGCCGGCACGCAGCAGTCCACACGCCCGCCCAATTACGATACGAAAAGTAGGCCAAACACCGCCGGCAAGCCAGCAACACCGTCCGCCATCAAAGTGCGCCCGCACACGTAGCGGCGCAGCACAACTGACACACACCGTCCGACGAAACACGTCCCGCCCGGCGCATAAATTACGATGCCGCAAACAAACGGCTCCCACGGCAAAGAGACACCGCACGTGAAAGAGAAGCGGAAACACGGACGCAGAGCACGGACAACGAAGAAGCGGCACCCCGGGCATGAATCCAGCACTGCAGGCCCTTCCCATGCTTCTGCTGATGCACCACCAAGGACGCAACGTACCGCGGAGACGCAGGTAGGCACACACACAACAAGTGCACGCAAACAGCGCACACAGTGCAAGGGCGGATAAAGCGGACAACCCCCACCAGCGCGTGCACACTACACATCCACCATTGCATCCACATATGACACACAGGCCAAATCCTAACATCGCGGAACACATGTGTACACACCACCTGGGACTAGGAACCAACCACCCCGTCACGGCCCCAAAGCGCCGATGACGCCGCCACACATGCGCACAACGCAGAGGCCAACCGCAGCGCCATGCATGCGTCGCACACAGACACAGGGACACAACCAAGCAGCACACACACCAGCCCCACCCCGAACGCACATGACACGTGACAGGCCGGCCACAGACATGTCCCCAACGCCCAATTCACGGACAACACCCAACGCCACACAACCCACGCACACATGTCAGTTAAGTCACGCAACAGCAGGACACACCCCAGTGTAACAAACATGGCGAAGCACACAGCGGCGGCAACACCAACTAGGAGAAGCAGGGCCCCTTCGGGAAGAGGAACGCCAGTACCACACTGAAAAACCCATACCACCCTGCACATATGAACAAGACACATGAAACGGAACACCAAAGAGCCCGGGGACCGACAACAGGTGGCCCAAGAATTACATCCACACACAAGGCCCAACGCAGAGCGGAAAGGCAGCCTGCCGCCCACACAAGGGAGAGCAGACAGCACTGAATGACCTTCCATTCCAACACCGAAACCACAGCCCTACGACAGAAGCCGGTGAATACAGCCATTGTCCAAGAATAGACCAACACAGGCATGCCGAGGAGACCGACCACACGGCAGATAGCGCATATCACAGAAGCACACAACGGACGGGGAAGAAAGAAGAAAACACTCCCCATGTCGGCCACATGCAAGTTAATTGGAAGGAGTCACACAGCACTGACCTTGAACTGTCTGAGAAGCATGTGGGAAGAGGGCCCGTGTCCTCCAAACAAGCCAACAGAACACAAGTCCTGTCTCCCTACGACTACACAGAGCTCACAGCAACCCCGGAGCGTGCACATTGCAGACTGCACACACAGCCGGAGCACGCCACCTCTACGAACCGCTGCGAAATGGCAACCGCAACACACCTACCCAACTACGCCGAAGAGCTCAAGCTGTACCAAACCAGCACGATACATACATTGGGATGCGATCTCCTGTCCCTGCTGAACGTAAGTTACCGACTGACTTACCGCATCACATTGTTCAGCTGCGTCATGCCCGTCTTCTACTGTCGGAGGTGTCCCTACCAGCATCCCGTCGAGATATGCCTCTCCAACCCGGCATGTCTGAAGGCGGACCTGCTACCACTACTCCTCCCTCTGGATGCACACGACAGGGCCTGCTCTGCCTATGGGGGCATGGCGTATGTGGCCAACATCGCACGCGCACTGAAATGGAACCACTGTGCCTCCACACGACGGATCATCGAGAACAGCTACATCGAATGTCACCCAGCATGCCCCATCATGGTCCTCCAAGGGACAACCTACGAACAACACCTTGACAGCCACCATCCGCTTCATTGGCTGGCAAACATGTACACCACCAATGACATGGAAGCCCTGCTGGACGGCATCGCATACCTGACAACCTGTAAATACGTCGGACCACAACGCAGGTTCCCCGAGTGACCTATTAAGTCCAACCCCGCACCCATGCTCAGCTTCCGCACGGACTGGCCAGTCACCACCACAACAGCCATACCAAACGACCGGCAACTGTAACCACACCATCAACGACATCGCCATGACATCGGATATGACCGGGACATGCACACTGTTCCCCATCACATCCAGGAACACCGCATGCATCGTGGGAGGCAGTGGCATGGGCTCTGTGCATCGCACCCACATGGACGGAACTGCACGAACAACCAGGACACGACATGGATCCAGCGCCCATGGACACACACACCGCTCAGTGGACATGAATAGGTCGCCTGGAGTCTGTGGGTGCTGCACCCCTCCCACCCCCACCCCGGGAATCCCATACCAGGACCTTTGCATGGACGACAAGTGCATACAACAACAACACGACCCCAGTGACTGTGACATGTCCAGTAACCACCACAGTGCAACAACAAGTGGCACGCCGCTGCATGCACGCAAGCACATGCCCTGATGTCATCTCACATGCACGCGTGCATGAGGAACAACCGCAGCAAACCTGTCACATGGAACTGAGATGGACTGTGCCCATGATGCCGAGCGGTCTGGTAGGCTACATGTATACCGTCTGTGTCAAAGTCCGCAGCTCCGCAGCCATACGTAAATGTACATTAGCACAGCCTTGGCCAAGCAGATGTAACCCCACACCCTATCCCATTTGTAATCATGCTCAGTATATCCTCAACATGTATCCCGCTGCCAGTAGTGTCCACTATACTGCATCACAGAGGACAGAAGACTCAATATAATGTTTGAAACCAGAACTGTCTCCGCTGACTCATTTCACAAGTACGAATGAGAGAGGATGAGAGTATGTGAAGTACACGGCAGTCGTGACATGACCATGTAGTCCACTGGTATTGGATGTCAACGCAAATGAGTAGCACTACTGTGGAAGAAACACATGTGTCGTGTGAAGTCGTATGGATGCAGTGCTCAGGTGGGTGGGTGCGACGGGTAGATGCGCACATGCCAAGTTGGAGCACGCCGTGTTGGGAGGGGTCATGAACAGTACACCACCGCTTCCCTGGGCATTGTGAGAGGACACCTGTCGGGGGAGTGAACACGTGTGTGCACAGCAGCCGGGCACACGTACAAAGCGGTACCAGGCGCACCTCAGCCCACCCTCTGTGGACAAGCTGGATCCTGTTGTGCGCCCGCCATGCCCCTTGACAAGGCACACACAGCCCCAGTCGACCAGGTGTAACCCCAACATAGTCAATCCACACAGGCGATACAGGGCACGGGATGGCAGTGGAGCATGGTGTGTGAGAGGTCTCCTCGCGCTCCTCCTGGTCATATCACGCAGGCAATAGAACCTCAACGTCCAGCATGGCAAAAAGTCAAATGGAAGTGTAGGGGGACGCACCACAGCACGAGCAGCACTGACGTCACGGGAGGTGGCTCGCACCATCCCATCCATTGCCCATCATACCAACCACGCCACATGCCATTGCGACTAAGTGCAAGCGCGTGCGCCACCACCCCTGAGCCCTCCCCAGAGAGGCCAAAGAGTGAATGTGTGGGCCATCAGCCACAGACGGACGCGGCATGGCCGCAAGGGCAGCCACAGCCACTGGGTGTCGCAGGTGGCGGATCCGGAAGGCGAAGACTGTGATGCATAGTCCTTGCAGGCCGGGTCTCCATTTGGGGCACCACGCAGGTGGACGGCGTCCCGTAACACATCATACCCTGAGACAGCCCACTCGTGCAACTGGACCCACACATGCACTCCTTGCCCTCTCTGGTGCGAGCTTGGGGCTGCCTGTGCAAGCGCTAGCCTCGCAGGTGAGCATGCATATTGGGGGGCGAGGGGAGGACATGAGGGCTGGGGCGAAGATGACTGTATCACTGTCAGTTAGTACAAGGGATGACCCAGATGTGGAAAGGAAGAGACGTGTCCCGTGTGTACTGCAACTAGTCGCCAATCCAACTACCCCCCATGTCCGGAATGTAAGCCCGCACCTAGGCCCGCCCATCCGCCACATCGAACATACCACCAGCACGACAACCTTCCCATTCGAAACACTGACTGGGGGTGGCGACCAGTGAACAATCATGTGTAGCCTACCCACGCGTACATGTGGGCCCTCCATGATCCATGTCACCTGCGGCAAAGACATGACATGCGCAATGAGGGAAGTGAGGAGAGCTGTCCGCCCCACGCGCAGAAGGTGCATCAGCTCCACAGACCCAGCAGCGAGTCCAGCAGGGGTCACATGTGCAGGGGCAGCTGTGCCTGGTGTGAAGGCACATGCATATGGACAGCACATCGACCAATGTGTAGTCTGCCCACATCCACAGTCCATCATCATGCGGACATAGGAATTGAACACAGGGCAACACATCTAAAGCTGGTGCACCCACCGTGACCAACAATGCGCAATCATCGACGTACCCGCCCTGTGCATGGCCCCCCACCCAACGGAGGCACATCCAGTGCCACCATCCCACACACACAAGCCTTCCACGGAACATGCTGTGTCCAATGCTCAGTACAGAGTCAGCGCCCATCTGGTGGATCCTGAACAGGAGACACATGCACACACATGCCAGCTCCCACTATGTACGACTGCCACCTGGCACGTGCAATGTAACCTCTCACCTGTGACGTGTGACTGCAAGCACACAGCCGTCTTGGCATGGGGCTGTCAATGTGGACACCAGTCAATGTTTCGGGAGCTGTGATCCGTACAGTGCTGTACATAGGGTGCAGTGCTGACACCTACTACTGTCTCATATCCCCTCGTGCCACAGGTCCCACTTGTATTGGCCGCTCAGCCCGTGCCCACATCGTCGTCGTCGTGTGCCATACTCATCCAGCCTCGGAAGCAGTACCATGCTCAGCAGACACTCATGTTGCCGTGGCGTTGCCGCTTGACGAATATGCAGTCAGTCCCCATCAGCACGCCCCGCAAGTCATTGGGGCCTAGATCCCCATGTGCATGCACATGGCAGTGGTATGTCTCACTTGCCATTGCCATTGTTGGGAGACCTGTGTAAGTGTATTGTGGCCGTGCCGTCCCAGCTTGACAGCTGGGCTGTGGCCCATGTGCTTGCTCAGTCATGTCAGTGATGTGTATGCGAAATTGCTATGTGCCGTGTTGCTTTGACATGTGTCCTCTGCCATTTAACCCAGGCGGAGACCGAACATTGACCGCCCATACCAATTGCTGGCGGACATGGACGATACAGAGGTAATCAGGAAGTTTCGGCTGGACAGGCCAACTCTGCATCGACTGTGTGCCATGTTAGAGCCCCATCTCCGTCCCCGCAGGGTGTATCCGACTGCTGTCACCCCCACGGCTAAGGTGATGGCCGCCATGCATTTCTTCGCCACTGGGTCATTCCAGCACACAGTGGGCAGTGGAGGAGGGATGTCCCAGCCCATGTTCAGCAAGGTGCTGAGGGATGTACTGGCAGCCATGATGCTGTACCGGAACAGGTACATCCGATTCCCCAGGGCTCGTGAATTGGCGGCAGTGAAGGGTGCATTCTATGCCCTTGGCAGAATCCCACACGTCGTGGGAGCCATTGACTGCACTCATGTTGGCCTTGTTCCACCACAGGCCACTGAGCACCTGTACCGCAACAGGAAGCACACGCACTCCCTGAATGTGCAAGTGGTGTGCCTTGCGGACATGGTGATCACCCACGTGTGTGCAAAGTTTCCAGGCTCGGCCCATGACGCACACATAATGCGCAACAGCATCTTGCCACGACTGATGGCCAATCTGCAACAGGATCGTGGCTGTATTGTCGGTGAGTATGTGGAGTGGTGTAGCGTGCTGGTTGTGCGATGCTGTCCCCTGTCCAGTTGGAATAGCAACGGTTCTCTGTGTCCCTCACACCCAGGTGACTCTGCGTATCCGAATGGGGCATGGCTGCTCAGTCCATTGAGGAATCCTCGCACCCCAGCAGACGATCGATACAATGAGGCACATGGGAGGACCAGACGTGTGGTCGAGCGTACCTTTGGCCTCCTCAAGTCCAGGTTCAGGTGCCTGGACCGCACCGGGGGTGCACTGGCGTACTCCCCACAGAAGGTGTGCCAGATAGTGGTGGCGTGCTGCATGCTGCACAATCTGGCCATTCGGAAGCAGATCCCCCTCATTGTGGATGACGGAGATCAACCAGGGCCCCAGCCCGCAGACCAGGACAGCTCGAGTGAGGTGGACAGCGGAGAGGAGGAAGCTGGGAATGTGCGCCAGCAGCTCATCGCCCGCTACTTCACTTGACGGTGAGTGTCCATGTACGACGGATGATGTGTCTGTATCTATGCAGGTGTGTGTGTGCTGTGTCAGGGTGGCCGTATGTTCACTGCGTGCAGTGTGTCAACGCTCCATGGCCAGGGTAGTATGCCACTGTTGGTGACTGTGGCATTGTGCCCTATTGCTCTGTGCGATGTGTGTACATTGCTTGTAGTTGTTGACATGTACTGTGTGATGGGTGTGTGACACACTCATTGAATGTGCTCCTGTTCTGTCTCCCACCCCTAGGTCCCTACAGGCCCTCCGGATTCCATTTCCATGCCACGCATCAGGTGCCTTTCCGCCCAAGGTGGCCGTTGTATTCCGTACAATAAAGACACAGGGCACAAACAGCAGTTAGTGAAAAAGGTGCATTTATTACAAACTGTGACATGTGATTGTGTGTAAGGTGATGACAAAAGTGGTGCGTGCAGTGACAATGAGCTGTCGGTCATGGCTGCGTGATGATCAGGGTGTACCCACTGGTTCTATGTCCATAGTCCAACACACACATGCCATCCAGATGGCTGTGTGGAGTGGGATCGTAGAGCAAGTCAATGCAGTGGCTGGTCAAGGAAGGCTGGCGGAAGGCTGGCTGGCTGCCTCACTTGCGACTGGAGCGTGCGAAGTCCTCCCGGGAGATCTGTTTCCTCTTCGGACGGCCCCTTCCACGTTTGGGAGGGGGGTGTGGTGGCGACCTGCTGGTGGTGGGTGAGGTGTGCTCACTGGCTGTGGACGCAGGGGAAGTGGACACTGCTGCCCGAGCCTGCGCCCTAGCAGGTGGTGGCGGAGGTGGTGTTGCTGGCCTTGCCTGTGACCCCACCGCCACCACCAGCTGGCCCATGAGGTCCACGAGTTGGTCCATACGGGACACGAATTGGCCCATATGGGCGTCCATGGACCTCAGCACCCCCAGCACCTCCCGCGTGTCAGTAGCAGACCTGGCCCATTGTCCTTGGGCCTCTTCATAGGCCCCAAGGACTCTGGCCATTTGAGGCAGGGCATGGCTCCCAGGGGAGGCTGGCGTTTCCCTGACCCTGCTCCTCCTACCAGTCCTGCTGCCACCGGCCTGCCCACTAGCCACATTGCTCACCACGGTCCTCGCTGTGGCTCCCAGGGTGGATCCAGTCGGCCGGGCCACCACCTGCGCTGGGGCTGGTGCCAGCGAAGACGTGGTGGTGGTGGAGGCGGTGGTGGTCGGTGCGGCGATGGTGGCGGTTGCGGCAGTGGTAGTGGCCGCAATGACCGTGGGTGTGGCCGCAACGACAGTGGCAGCAGGGGACTGGGACTGTTCAGCATCCCTGGATGATGGGTTGGTGGGTAGGAGGGGTCCTGGGGAGCGGCTGGGCCCTGCCACGCCAGATGGGCCAGCTTGGTGGTCTGTGTCCGAAGAGGTGGACAGATCCTCCAGATCCGTGTGTCCTCGTTGGGGGCTTGTAGGCTGGCTGTGCTGGCTGCTGTCTCCATCCCCAGCGTCCAGCAGTTCGTCACCTGTGGAGAGAATGAGATTTGTTATTGTGTTGCACCTGGCGAAGTATGTATTAGTCGTCTGACATTGGCAGTTCGTGCAATCTCGTACATGGGTTTCCCGGAGGCGAGTGTGTGGCTGTGGCATCTGTAGGTGTGTGTGCTAGGCAATGGGACTGTGTGCTGTGCACATGTGGCATGGGACGGATTGGCCATGCCGATGGGTGTGTTGCTTTGCCCCTACTCATTGTGACTCTGGTGTATGCGGGCTCCTGGCCCATCCTGGGTCTGGTTTGTACTTTGCTTTTGGAGTTCAAATGGAACGCTTAGGAACGCATATGGCAACATGGGGGCCATGCCCCAGATTCGCATTTGGGAGGGAATATGCTTTTGGGGTTCAAATGGAACGCTTAGGAACGCATATGGCAACATGGGGGCCATGCCCCAGATTCGCATTTGGGAGGGAATATGCTTTTGGGGTTCAAATGGAACGCTTAGGAACGCATATGGCAACATGGGGGCCATGCCCCAGATTCGCATTTGGGAGGGTATATGCTTTTGGGGTACATGCTGTGAGCCATGGGTGCCGAACGTGACATGTGTTGTGGCAGCATGACAGTGCATGGTCTGAGGTGTGTGCATGCCTGACATGCCCTGCATATTTGCTGTCTGTTGTGGTTACTGGACATGGCATTGGACGCATCGTTATGAGTGAGTGATAGTTGTGTGCCAGCCAACGTATTGCAGTTGTCCCATCTCCTTGGTGTGCGTGCTGCCCTGTGCCATGTGCATCACTGCAGTGCTCGGGGGGGTGTGGCCCATGTTGTGTGTTGTTGCTCACAGTGTGTCGTGTGCTTAATTGACTTCTGGCACATGGTTGGTCATGGGCATGTGTCTTAGCGTGACTGCTGTATGTGTGGCAGCTGTGCGGATGACATGCCTTTCATGAGACTGGGGCTGACGGATGGGATGGATGGTATGTTGTATGTGCATGGTGTGTCTGTGTGTTTGATGGGTTCAGTGGTGTTCGTGTGCATTTATGTTGTTCCGCTCTGTTGCGTCTAGTGTTGTTTGTCTTACATAGGCGTAGTTGTGGGGTGTGTGGTTGACAGGCAGTAGGGGCTACATGGACAGGACTTCAATGGTGTTTCGGTTGTGTGTGATGAGTTGCACAGTGGCTGCCGTGTGGGACTATATTCAGTGTGGCTTGTGCATGCAGACGTGGCTCCTTGGGTGTTGCTATGTCTGTGATGGGTCATGTGGGGTGTGAGTCTGCTGTTCATGTCCGTGTGCACATTGTTCACTTGTTCGTGATGGTGGGCGGTGCTGCGTGTTCGTGTGCTACGTGACATGTCCCATGTGTTGGTGGTGTTATGGTCCTCATGCCTCCAGTAATCCAGCCCTGTCCAGTTTCCCACCTGCAAGTTGTTCGTGCGTGCACTGTACTGGATGCCACATGGCTCTTAGCGGGGGTGCTCCATGTTGCAGGTCTGTGGGGGTGGGGGGTGTAGTGGGTCGTGGGGGTGGCTGTACACCCACTGACACCGATTGCTGTGGACCGTGATGTCTGCCTTTCGGCTGTCGTTGTGCACTGCGGTGGCTGACACGTGGGTGTGGGGTGTGGGGGATGCTCCTCCTTGCTGTGCTGTGGGACTGGGGCCTGGTGTGTGTTGTACTTGGGCTGTCCACCGTCCCACCCACTGCACTTTGTGTTCCTGCCACTTACCTGTTACTTGTCGGTTGGTGCAGCTGTGCCTGACACATGGGTGTGGGGAGTGCTACACCTTGCTGGTCTGTGGGAGTGGGGGCCTGGTGGGTGTTGTACTTCAGCTGTCCCCCTCCGACCCACTGCACTTTGTGTTCCTGCCACTTACCTGTTACTTGTCGGTTGGTGCAGCTGTGCCTGACACATGGGTGTGGGGAGTGCTACACCTTGCTGGTCTGTGGGAGTGGGGGCCTGGTGGGTGTTGTACTTCAGCTGTCCCCCTCCGACCCACTGCACTTTGTGTTCCTGCCACTTACCTGTTACTTGTCGGTTGGTGCAGCTGTGCCTGACACATGGGTGTGGGGAGTGCTACACCTTGCTGGTCTGTGGGAGTGGGGGCCTGGTGGGTGTTGTACTTCAGCTGTCCCCCTCCGACCCACTGCACTTTGTGTTCCTGCCACTTACCTGTTACTTGTCGGTTGGTGCAGCTGTGCCTGACACATGGGTGTGGGGAGTGCTACACCTTGCTGGTCTGTGGGAGTGGGGGCCTGGTGGGTGTTGTACTTCAGCTGTCCCCCTCCGACCCACTGCACTTTGTGTTCCTGCCACTTACCTGTTACTTGTCGGTTGGTGCAGCTGTGCCTGACACATGGGTGTGGGGAGTGCTACACCTTGCTGGTCTGTGGGAGTGGGGGCCTGGTGGGTGTTGTACTTCAGCTGTCCCCCTCCGACCCACTGCACTTTGTGTTCCTGCCACTTACCTGTTACTTGTCAGTTGGTGCAGCTGTGGCGGACACATGGGTGTGGTGGGTGCTCGTTGTGGCGCTTCTGGCATATTTGGGGACCTGTTGGTGGTTACGTGGCTGGCTTAGTGTACACATGTCCCCACGCATCTTACAGTTGTTCGGTTTGGCCTGTGTGTGGTAGTGTCTGTTGCATGTGCGTGTGATGTGTTGTGTATTGTGTGCTGGACATGGGGGTGTTTGTCCCTGGGAGCTGTGGCATGGTGGTTGCGCATGTGTGTACATAGCGGTGTGCTGGTATACATTAGTTTGTACTTACCAGCCTCCACTCCCCTGCTAATCCGGCGAGGATCTCCGGATGGATTACGACTCGCACCTTCTCCTCCCACGCTTTGAAGGTCTTAAAGAGCGCGGGATTCCCTCCGCCAGTGACGGCAGCCAGCTCTCTGTTTTTGCCCTCCTTCTTCTTGACCAGGCTCTTTACGTCATTCCAACGTTTGTTTATCTCGGTTCTGTTCCTGGGCAGGGTCCCGACTGCATTGACCTGGTCTACGATCCGGGTCCACATTCTGTTTCTGGTGGCTAGTGGTGTGTGCTGGACCATGTTCCCATAGATTTGTGGGTACACCTTGATGATCTCGTCGACCATGACCGTCAGCTCCATGGGCGTGAACTTGGGCATCCTTTGTGGTGCCATGGTGTTTGTGGTGCTGGTGCGGTGTGTGTTGTGTAATGTGCAGGGGGTTTGTGGTGCCGGGGTGTGGTGGTGGTGGTGGTGGTGGTGGTGGTGGTGTTTGGTGGTGGTGGTGGTGGTGGTGGTGGTGGTAGTGATGTGTGCGTTTCTGTGGTGTGCTGCTGTCCTTGCTGTGTCACTGTGTCCTCTCCTCTCCTCTCTGGTTTGCAATGTAGCAAGGGGTTGTGGTCTGTGGGAGTGCTGCTTTTGTACTCACCTATGTGGGTGTGTCCTCATGGTCTGTTGTTTTCAGGTGTGTTGTGTCTGGGGTTCTGGCCTTTGTATTTTTTGTTTGTCCGGGGGGTGTTTTCGGGATGTGTACTGTGCTTGTGTATTTGTGCGTGCCTTGCTGTGTGGACTTGTTGGCCATGTTGTGTGCTATTGGTTTTGTGTGCGGATGGTTTCTGTGCAGGTACGTGGGCGCCATGGCTTCTGCCGTGTCGATTCTCATCTGCGTTGTTTGCGCTGGCGGGCGGTATATTTGTTGTTTTTCCGCGCTCATGGCGGTGCGATCGTAATTTCACGTGCGGTGTGTCGGCCGTGAGGGCGGGCGGTTTTGTGTTGTCGTGCGTGTTTCCGTCCGTGGCGGGCGGTTTGACTCCGACTCGGACGATGGCGGGCGGTATTTTGTATGATTTTTCCGCCGATGGCGGTTTTCAGTTTGTGTACTCATAATGGCGTGGTCGGTGTTCAGGCGGTGTGTGCGGGCGGATTTTTGCCGCTTCCATGCCTGGCGGATTTTTTTACGCCGGGTATCGTAATGTGCCCCTAATATCGGTTTAAAATATTGAGGCTATTAATGTCCATTGCAATAATATAGTTGTTTATAATATCGATTTTTAATTATTGTTATGTATTTTGGTATATATTTTAAATGTATGTGATGTAATTTTTTTGTATAAATATTGTTGAGGTTTTTTTTATGTATTTCTACATTTTTTAGTAGTTATTAAATTTAATGTAAGTAATTTTTGTTTTTTTTAGTACCGTAGCGGGTTGTGGGTTCATAGGGGTACAGAGTGTGAAGTCATTTAATTATAATAAATTAATGATTATTTTTTAAATAATATTAATAAAAATTAATTATGTTAATAGTGTAATTTATTTTACATTTAAATATAATGTGTGGGTTGTGGGGTTTATAGGAGCTTAGGGTGGGAAGTAAATAATAATTAATTGTTAATATTAATTATTTAATTGATAATTAATTATGTTAATAGTGTAAATAATTGTTGTTCATTTAAATTTTATATGTGGGTTGTGGAGTTTATAGGGGCACAGGTTGGGAAATGATTTAATTGTAATTAATTAATAATTAATTTTTAAACAATATTCACTATTTAATTGATAATTAAATATGTTAATTGTGTAAGTACAATTTTGTAATGTTAGGTTTGGTTTGTGGGGTTTATAGGGGTGCAGGGTGGGAAGTAAATCTAAATAAAATAAAATGTATATATTTTTTAATAATGATTATTTAATTTATATTTAATTATGTACATTTTGTATTACATTTTAGAAATGTGTTGTATATTTTGTGTGGGTATAGTGTAGAAAGTAAAATAAATTCATTTAAATAATAATGAATTTTCATTTATTAACCCCTTCCCTGCGCATGACGGAACCACGCCGTCATGAGCCACGGGCGGCGTGTGCTCATGACGGCGTGGTTCTGTCATGCTGCGGCCGCTCCGCGCACACGGGACTGATTCCCCGCCTGTGCGGGCGAATTAGTGAGTGGGCGGGGTCGTGACGGAACCACGCCGTCATGAGCACAGCTCGCCCGTGACTCATGACGGCGTGGTTCCGTCACGAGCATGGCGGCGCCGCGCTCACCCCCGCCCCCCCAGCGCCACGGCGGAATAACCGCCGCGGCCAAGGGGTTAATAATTAGTTTGTTGATAAACATTTATCTTAATAGTGTAAATAATTAGCTTTTTAAAGTTAAGTTTTAGGTGTTGGTTGTATGGTTTGTAGGGTTATATGGTGGAAGGTAACTAAAATAAAAAGTATATTATAAATTATGTTTTTTGTTAATAAATAATTTATAAATAAAAATATTTTTTATATGATAATTATTTTTGGATTGAATTTTTAATAATGTTTGTCATTATTTTCGATATGTATTTAAAATATAATATGTATTTATTTAAAAAAATTATATGAAATATATTTGTTTTTTCAATATTTATATTTTAATTATTTATTTTGTTTTCAAAATTATTTTATTGCTTTGTAGAGAATTTGTTTGTTTATAATGTAGTACTGACTGCAGTGGGAATATTATTTGTGTTCCTTCCGCAATCCAACATGTTCCCTACTGTTTCACAGACTGGAGTGGGAATAGTAAATTTTGCCCCTCCACAATCCAATACTTTCCCTACCGATGCACTGACTGGAGTGGGAATATTACATTTTCCCCTTCTGAAATTAAACACTTTCCCTACTATTGCACACACTGGGGTAGGAATAGTAAATTTTTCCCCTCCACAATCCAACACGTTCCGTACTGTTCCACTTACTGGAGTGGGAATATTAAATTTTATCCCTCCGCAATCCAACACTCTCTCTACTGTTACACTCAGTGGAGTGGGAGTAGTACGTTTTACACCTCGCCATTCCAACACTTTCCCTACTGTTACAGTTACTGGAGTGGGAATATTACATTTGATCCCTCCACAATCCAACACTTTTTCTAATGTTACACTCAGTGGAGTGGGAGTAGTACATTTTACACCACCACAATCCAACACTTTCCCTACTGTTGCAGTTATTGGAGTAGGAATATTAACTTTATTTCTATGCAATCTAAAATTTTAACTAGTGTTGTATTAATTGTAGTGGGAAATAGTAAAGTTTAGTACTCTGCAATAAAATACTTAATCTAATTTTTTATTTATTGTAGTGAGAGTAGTAAATTAAAATTTGTAATAATTTATTTTATATTGTTTTAATTCATATAATTATAGTTTTGTTTATTTAGAAGAATAATATTGATAATTTTTAAAGTTCTCTGTTTGTAAATTATTTTTATTAAATTGTAATGTAATTGTAATGTAATGTTTACTTTTTAACGTTTTATATATATATATATATATATATATATATACAATTTTGCATGCAGAAAGCCAACATCTGCGTAAACTGGTAAATAGTAATCCCTATGGAGCCCTAAGGTGGGCGTCTATGGTTGAAACGTAATTGTTCCCTGCCTAATCATTTCAGAGAAGCGGAAAGAGAGTCTTGCAATACAGTCAATGAGAGAGGCTGCTCTAAAAATGTTCTGAGAGAAGCGCTCCATAAAGTCCAAAAGAAAAGTAGAGAAGAGTTATTAGCCCCTAAGCACAGTAAAAAGGAGGAGGAGACCATCACAAGAAGGATACTACATTTTTCAGAGGCGTCCGGGCAAATCCGAGAGCTCATTCAAAAACATTGGGGTATATTACAGGCAGACACTATTCTAGGAAAAGTGTTACCAGAGAGACCTGATATAACCTATAGAAGGAGCATATCATTAAAAGATCTGTTAGTACAGCCATTACACAGAGAAAACTGTGACTAAACCAGAAGTAACAGGGTTTTTCCCTTGCACTAGATGCAAGACTTGTAGGAACAGTAAGAAGATGAAGGATGTTGAGATTCCATGAAAAAAGGAGCAAAGAAAGATAGTGAAATTGATAAATTGCAATTAAAATGTTGTTGTATATTGCCTGGTATGCCCATGTGACAAAAAATATATTGGCAGTACTGTCCACCCTGCCAAGAAGCGGATATTGGAACATACCCGGGCAATATCAAACAATGATCACACATACCCAATATCAAAGCATTTTACTGACGTACATCAAGGCAGAAGTGATCTATTGCAATTCTTTTGCATTGAAGTAATACTGCATAAGGAAAGATGGGGGAATAGGGTAAGATCCCTCAGACAACTGGAATCACAATACATAGTTGAGCTAAGGACCTGTACACCATGGGGTCTCAACAGTAAAGGGGAGTTACGGTCCCATATTGGCTAAAAGGGAAACAGGAAGGAACTCCAGAAGACACCAAGAAAATTATGACAATGTAAAACAGAGGATAGAATAGTTATACCCATTCACCCTTTGGGGTCTACAGGGAAGAATAACACTCCGCAGTCCGTTGAAGGTCATAGAGGAGTAGTAATTTGAATAAAAATATTTCAATTCCCCCCCTTCTTTCTTCTTTTTTCTTTCCCTTTCTTCTGCTCCTTTAATAATGATTTGAATTTTGTGTAACAAAAAAAGGTTTCTTATTTCTTATCTCTTTATTGATAACATTATTAGTGATTTTTACCTCCTTTGTATTTGCATTTTATATCTTTGTATAGCCGTACGTAAGCCCATTCAGGGCGTAATGAAATGTACAGGTTGTGAGGTAATCAATTGAGATAATGAATTTAAAATTATGTCGTAATTTGAGATGTAATCGATACACAGGCCATTTGTTATGTGCCATGATCTGGAATAGATACAGGGATATTAACTGACATTAATTGATGATTGTATTCAGCAGTCCATGCCCATCCAAAGGCTGATTGGACGTAAAGCAATGTTGGGATTTAGCCCATAATAGGATGCTGTTCCATATACAATGAGCTCTGAAGACAATGAATGTATTCATTGTGTGTGATCTTAAAGTCTATATCCTGTCAAGATGAAAAGGAAACAGAGACACTACAAAATGGCCACGATGTTAATCAAGGTTTGGTGTTAGGCTGTATCGGCAGTCCATTATTTATGTTTATGCTTAGGCAGCTGCCCAATGAAATCTGAACGTAATAAAATGTGGAATGAAAAAGTGTTAACTGACATTGAAGAAGCCCAAGAGGCTGAAACGCATTTGCCAGTTTTCTTGCAAGCGAAGAATAAATTGATAAACAGCTTATGAGTGCGCAATGTTCCTTTGGAAAATGTATGATATTTACATGAGACCGTCCTCGTGAGTCTCGGCACCCACTACGCGGTGAGTGGTGGCTTTGGTGGAATAGTGAGACGAATATATATATATTATCTACTGGCGGTCACCAGTAGATAGTTATAGTTAGGACCTATTTTCCATAGGAAATCCGCGACATTCTATTTGAAATAACTCTTGCGCCGGTTGACGAATCTTCGCGAAAGCTTCCAACTTGTTGGGGCGCTCCGCTCCGCTCCTACCCTGAAAGTCTCGGGTTGATTCGTCAAGCGGGGGCCGAGAAAAAAAGGGGGTCCCAAAACGTGTTTTCCCCATTTATTTTTCCATAGGATCCTTTCATCGCAGCTACAGCCCGAACTGCTGAACGGAATTACACCAAATTTGGCAGTGTCGTGCCTTTTGCTTAAATGGTGTAAATCCGTTCAGTAGTTTCTGAGAAAATCACAAATAAAATCACATATATATCTATGGCCGAGTAGGGTCCGCGTACCCTCCCGATCACGAGCTGCATGCTAATTGGCTGTCAACACTCCAAATCAGGAAGTGTTGGCAGCCATTTTGTCCTCGGGAGAACCGAGGGACAGAAACAAGTGCGCAAAATGCACAAAGGGGGCAGGGTAGAAACACCCTGACCCCTAGGTCTGCTCAGGGGTCCCACAAGGACCCCTGGGCAGAAAAAGCATTTTTTTTAAAATCGGCGGGATGCGCTTAGGGTGCGCGAATCCCGCCGAGAAAAAAAAGAAACAAGTGCGCAAAACGCACAAAGGGGGCAGGATAGAAACACCCTGACCCCTAGGTCTGCTCAGGGGTCCCACAAGGACCCCTGGGCAGAAAAAAGCATTTAAAAAAAAACAATCGGCAGGATGCGCTCAGGGTGCGCGGATCCTGCCGAAGCAAATCGAGCGCGGTCTCCCGCGCTTTGATGCTAAATTTGCCCCGGGTGGCCCAAGTCCCGGGGGCATGTGAGGGTGGGTTTATTGTTTATGGGGGGCCTCTAAGGCCTCAAGCCCGAGGACCACCACCCCCGGGGCTTTCTAATAAAAATGGTGCGGGAGGGCTCTGAGCCCTCCCGCAGCCCGAGACCGCCACCCCCGGGGCTTCTTTTAAATTTTTAAATACCTGTGTGGGGGGCTCCAGCCCCACCACACGCCCGAGACCGCCACCTCCCGGGGCACTAAAAATTTTAAAATGGGGGTCCGTTTTGGACCCCGAAGCCCGGGGACCACCACCTCCCGGGGCTTTGCAGATGTGGGGAGGGGGCCGCGCGGCCCCCTCCTGGAGCCTGTAATGGCCCTGGGGACCACCACCCCCAGGGCCGGCTCCTGCAGTGTCCCGGGGTGCCTACCCCGGGACACTGTAGTTGCTATGGCAGGACGGGAGCCTCGCGGCTCCCGTCCTGCCATAGCAAACTGCTGGATATTGGAAGAGAGAGCAGGAAACCTGCTCTCGCCTAATATCCAAAGCAAATTGCTTTCCACACGGGGAGCTGCATGTTAGCAGCTCCCATGTGGAAAAGCAATGCCGGCTCCCAAGGGACGCGGGAGGCGCGGCGGGACTGTGGGGGATTGGGGACCCCCACAGCCCCCAACGGAGAGGGCCAGCCCTGGGGGATGGGGTCCTCGGGGCAAGTAGTGGCCCGGGAGGGGGGCCACGCGGTCCCCCTCCCCAAAATTAAAAAAAAGGCCGGGTCCCGGGGATGGGGTCCCGGGGCCATAAGTGGCCTGAGGAGGGGCAACGCAGCCCCCTCCATAAGTTTAAAAAAAAAAAAAAAGAAGGCCATGCCCGGCGGATGGGGTCCCGGGGCCGATTAAGGCCTGGGGAGGGGCCATGCGGCCCCCTTCAATTTTTTTTAAATTAAGACAAAATATTAGGGGCAGGCCCTGGGGGATGGGGTCCCCAGGGCCAAAAATTAGAAAAGAAGGGGCCACACAGCCCCCTTCTTAAAAACAAATTTAAAAAATACCGGCATCGAGCCGGAGGCCACCCCCTCCTTGGAGCACTCTGCAAACGCGCCCCCTGGCGCGTTTTGCAGATGAGAACGAATTCCCCTTGAATACTGGGGGTCCCTGGGGGCCAACTAGCCCACCAGGAACCTCCAGTATGCGCCAGGGGCTGCGTTGCAGAGAGGTGTACAGAGGCCATGCCCCTTTTACACCTCTCTGCAATGCAGCTCTGTGGCGCTTTTGGAGGTACATGGTGAGCTAGTTGGCCCCCAGGGACCCTCAGGATTCAAGGGGACTTAATCCCCCAACTTAAAACGCGCCACGGGCGCGTTTGCACAGTGGTGAAGGGAGGGCGGGGCTTCAGGTGACATGTGTGCAAACAGGCCCCGTGGCGCGTTTTAAGATGGGGAATTAAATCCCTTCAATCCTGAGGGTCCTGTGGGCCAACTAGCCCACCAGGTACCTCCAGTAAGCTCCACGGAGCTGCGTTGCAGAGTGTTGTAAAAGGGGCGTGGCCTCTGAACACCTCTTTGCAACGCAGCTCTCTGGCGCATACTGGAGGTATCTGGTGGGCTAGTTGGCCCCTAGGGACCCTTGGGATTGAGGAGGAATTAATTCTCCAACTTAAAACGCGCCACTGGGTGTGTTTGCAGACATGTCACCTCAGGCCCCACCCCTTCCTTCACCATTGTGCAAATATTCCTCTAAAATCAGCCGAACTACGAATTCCGATTTACTCACCTGTTATCAGGAGAGACCTCAGTGCTGCACCTTTGAGCCCAGTACTGATCCTGAAAAGTAATTTTAACCGTACTTACCAGTAACTTGAATTTCCTTCCATAGGATATCATTGACTGGTTTCACTTGGAAATTCTTCTAAGTGTGGAGTTTTGGAACTTTATAATATTCCTATAAAATCAGCCGAAATACAAATTCCGATTTACTCACCTGTTATCAGGAGAGACCTCAGTGCTGCATCTTTCAGCCCAGTACTGATCCTGAAAAGTAATTTTAACCGTACTTACCAGTAACTTGAATTTCCTTCCATAGGATATCATTGCCTGCTTTTTGCTGAAAAAGTTTCTGTCGATTTTGAAACATACAAATATTCCTCTAAAATCAGCCGAAATACTAATTCCGATTTACTCACCTGTTATCAGGAGAGACCTCAGTGCTGCATCTTTCAGCCCAGTACTGATCCTGAAAAGTAATTCTAACCGTACTTACCAGTAACTTGAATTTCCTTCCATAGGCTAACATTGACTGGTTTCACTTGGAAATTCTTCGAAGTGTGCAGTTTTGGAACTTTATAATATTCCTCTAAAATCAACCGAACTACGAATTCCGATTTACTCACCTGTTATCAGGAGAGAACCCAGTGCTGCATCTTTTAGCCCAGCACTGACCCTGAAAAGTAATTCTAACCGTACTTACCAGTAACTTATATTTCCTTCCATAGGAATCCATTGTCTGGTTTTCAGCAGAAAAGTTTCAAAGTGTCGATTTTCTCAAACTACAAATATTCCTTAAAAATCGCCTGTATGACTTAAACGCATTCTTTCAACTGTTTACAGGAGATGCACCAGTGCTGGATCCAGGATCCAACACTGAGTAAGAAAAAGTAACGATAACACTACTTACCTGCTAAGTGAATTTCCTCCCATAGGATAACATTGGTGATTCTATGTGAAAAGTTTCTGTCAACTTTTAAAATACAATAATATTCCTTAAAAATCACTACTGTAACCAAAACGCTTTTACTCAACTGTTTACAGGAGATGTCCCAGGACTGAATCTAGGATCCAGTCCTGTGCTTAGAAAATTAGAAAAAAATCCATAAAGTAACTAATTGCATTTAACTAGAAATTCACATTGAGCTCAATGTTGCATTGTGTTTGAAATTGTGTTGCCCATTGCAACAACTGTAACTACTGTACTTAAAAGTCTATTGCCTATTTGCAAAGTATTTAAACTAAAGTAATTCATTCAGAGAAAGTATATTTTGTAATGTAATGTATAATGTAATTACAATGTAATTTAAAAAATAAAATATGTAAAAATAAATAGTTTAAAAAATGTAGTAAATCAGTATCCAAAAAATAAATATAACAATTAATACATTTAAAAATTGTCATTTACAAAACCTTTGAAATTCACTGAAAAAAACCATAGGTTTCAGACACGTTATAGTTAGAAATTAGCATTTAAAAAACCTTTGAAATTCACTGAAAAAACCATAGGTTTTAGGGACAGTTATAGTTAGTTGGACATTGCACTCGTACAAAACCCGTGAAATTCCCCCGTTATAGTTAGTTCCGCTAACTATAACTCGCGCCCCGCAATTCACTGCTGATGACGTCACATATTACATCACTCATGACATGGTCAGTGACATCACTGATGACATCACTGATGACATCTCAAATGACATCACTGATGACATCATCATGTGATAATTTCATGCATCTTCTCACACCCTAATATAACTTTTGATACACCCACTCTTATTTACAGACTGCCATTCTCAAAACCATAGACACTCCAACACCAAAAACTACATACCCACTCACTGATTCTTAGGTCTACACACACACATCCACTCACTCACCCGTACAGTCACTCATACTTATGGTCACTCAGTACAGGACAATCATATGCACTCTTACTCCTATATAGACACTCAAACACCGCCACTCATCCATAGAGGTACTCACACACCTAGTCAGTCATGCAAATAATTAAACACACTGCCATTTACTCACCTATACAGTTATACACACACCAGCTCACTTAATCATACAAATACTAGCACATTGTTACGCTCTTATACAATCACTGATACAAGCACACACTCATCCATACAGCCAGTATCACAATCACTCACTCTCAGCTTATAGCTATTTATATACTCCAATACACATATATACTGCCTTTCACATATGTAGTTACTCACACATGTACCACTGGGACATACATTCACTCACTAACACACTCTTACACACACTTACCCACCCATACAGTCTATCACAGATGCACTCTTGAAACCATCCACCCAGTGAATCACCCACTCACACATCTATGCACAGTCGCACACACCCCATCCACACAAACACTCAGGCACCCATACAGATACTCAGACAACAAATCAATAACTCTTATAGACACTCATGTAGCTATTCACAAACCCATGCAGCCACTTACACAGCAACAGACAGATACAGACATTAACCCAGTTTAGTCACTAACCCATGCATTCAGTAAGATACATATAATCACTCATTTATAGAATTAGTCACGCACCTACTAAATCATCCATACACACACTTATACACCCACTCATTCTTCAATACGCCTTTCCCTATATATATTAAAAATATTTAAACTTTACAGAAACACACAGTCACTGGATGATGTCATCAGTGATGTCATTTGAGATGTCATCAGTGATGTCACTGACCATGTCATGAGTGATGTAATATGTGACGTCATCAGCAGTGCATTGCGGGGCGTGAGTTATAGTTAGCTGAACTAACTATAACGGGGAATTTCACGGGTTTTGTACGAGTGCAATGTCCAACTAACTATAACTGTCCCTAAAACCTATGGTTTTTCAGTGAATATATATATATATATATATATATATATTACCACTACTTAATCCAAATGAGGCCAGCACTCTCAGGGGCTTAAATCCTTGTCCGGATTTTATTCGTACTGCTTGCTACAACAAATGCGTTTCGGCGAATCACCTTCATCACTGACACTGATGAAGGTAATCTGCCGAAACGCGCTGTTGTAGCAAGCAGTACGAATAAAATCCGAACAAGGACTTAACCCCCCGAGAGTGCTGGCCTTACTTGGATTAAGTAGCGGGAATATTGACGCGAGTCTGCCCTTGCGAGACGGTGCACCCATGGGAGTATGGAAGCAGTTGGCAGACCACGAAGCAGGAATATATATATTTATATATAAATACATATAAATGTATTGATATTTGTTACATTATTATATTATTGAATTTTTCAAATTAAAATATAATTTAAAAATATTAGTTTAATTATGTTTTTAAATAGATATATGTTAATATATATGTATATATGTATGTGTTTCACTTTTTGAAAGTAAGTTTATTTGTTATATTTGTTAAAATATATATTAAATATATTTTATTTTTATTAAATTAATGTTAGTATTTAATATGTTTTATTTAAAAAAAAAAATTGTTTATATTTAAAAATCGATATTTAATACAACTATATTATTGTAAATGATATTTTCATTTCAATATTTTTGTGCTTACCTTTTTGAGTATAGGTAGTCAATATTTTTGTAGTCAATATTTTTTCTGGTTGAGGTTTTTCTAGTCGATATTTTGTCAGTGAACTAGCATGGAAAAAGTGTAAGTCCTAGAGGCAAATGTGATTGTGCATGTTCAAAGTTATATGGTGCACCATTCATAAATCACTAATGTTTGGAGTGCAGTTTCATTCCATGCTAAACAAGATTCAAGCTAACCACATCTAATGTGGGTTGCAGAGGTATGTTTCGAAATAGGTCATAGCTTGAAGCCAAAGAATGGTTAAAAAAATCAGTGAGAAAGGCAAAAAGTTCTGTTGACAATAGCTCATTCACATTGGATATGTGGGCATTTGCTTGTGTTAAATAGCTGTGATATAGTGCTATAGACACATTTCTATGTAGTATGGATATTTACAAGGAGTGGTTGTATATTTCCAGAACCTCATTGAAGAGATTGAGGCATTGCGGATTGCTGAATAATATACAATGTCGGGGTGTCCCAGTTATCCTACACTGGTGTTGTAAGCATGGTTCTAAGAATATATGGCATTGGGCTAATCTCAGAAATGTGTGTAGTATACCTTTCCAATGTGCGGACGGTTGTCCATAGGGCCTGGCAGAACGTGTCTTTTTTCAATGGCAAATCTATACCTCTCAATTTATAGACTTAAAAGTGTGAGTCAAGTGAAGTCTTTAAGAGGGTAAATCCATTAAGGTGAATAGAAAATTCACCACATGTGTAGTTTATTGAATTATTTCAACGCCACAAATCCTATAGCACGCTGTCACAATGACTGAATGATGCCTCCGGCCAGACCCTAGACCCAACTCCACGCTGTGTAAAAGCATCAGCGATGCACAGCAAAGGGATGGCCTCAGCTGTTAGTGGCCGACCTCAGTGCGAACAGATAAACCCATCACTACCAACCAATCCCCTGCTAAGCATGAGTTTTAGCCATACTCAGCAGGGAGCTTACCACAGAGTCTGGTCTACAGCTAGGCCCTGTGCCCTACTCTGCCATTGGTTGCCAAACCTCCACTGAGTACGGCCTTTGGCATTTTGTGATCGGGGTTGACTATAAGGCCTGGCCTCTGGTCATGCGATGTACTCAACCCTGCTGTGAGCAGCCAAGGCCCTGCTGTGCGCAGCCAAAGGCCATGCATAGTGGCTGATTGGCCACCACGACCTGTGCCTACCACCCATGGCACAAAACCCATATTTTCTTTTTTTTTTGGGTACCGCAGTAGTCCCACGGAATACATTACCCAAGCTTCATCCAGATGATAATGCAGTACTGTGCAGTTTGCATGGCAGCTCCCACAGGAGTACTGTGGTACCTCATGAGAGGACTGTGTTGGGGGTCCTTGGGAGTACAGCAGTGCTATCAATCAATCAATCAATCAGGGAATTGTAAGCGCGCTACTCACCTGTGAGGGTCTCAAGGCGCTGGGGGGGGGTCCGCAGATCTGTTTAGCCGAAGAGCCAGGTCTTGAGGGTCTTCCTGAAGGTGTTCAGGGAGGGGGCGTACCTGATGTCTGCCGGTAGCTCCTCCCAGGTCTTGGCTGCAATGTGAGAGAAGGATCTTCCACCTGCTCTGGCTCTGTGGATGCGCGGGGTTTCGGCCAGTGCGAGGTTGGAAGATCAGAGGTTTCTTTTGGGTACGTGGAAGTTGATTCTGTCGTTGAGGTATTTGGGTCCGTTGTTGTGTAGGCATTTGTAGGCGTGAGTGAGGATTTTGAAAGTGACTCCTTTCTCCACGGCGAGCCAGTGGAGACTTCATAGGTGTTGGCTGATGTCTTTGTGTCGGGGGATGCCGAGGACAAGTCTGGCGGCGGTGTTCTGTATTGTCTGGAGCTTGCGGAGTAGGGACTTGTTGATGCGAGCGTAGAGTACGTTTCCATAGTCCCATCTGCTGGTGATGAGTTCGTGGGTGACTGTCTTCCTTGACTCAGGGGGGATCCACTTGAAGGTCTTGCAGAGGATGCAGAGGGTGTTGAAGCAGCTGGAGGTGACGGCGTTGACCTGTCGGTTCATGGTGAGTGATGAGTCGAGTACGATGCCGAGGTTCTTGGTGTGGTCTGAGGGGGTAGGTGGGCTTCCGAGAGCGGTCAGCCACCAGGTGCTGTCCCATGCAGAAGGGGTGGTACCGAGGACGAGGACTTCTGTCTTCTCGGCGTTGAGCTTCAGACAGCTGTTGGTCATCCAGACTGCGATGTCTTGCATTCCTTTCTGGAAGTTGAGTTTGGCAGTGGTGGGGTCTTTGGTGAGGGAGAGGATGAGATGGGTGTCGTCGGCGTAGGATACGATTTTGATGCCGTGTTGTCGGACGATGGCTGCGAGGGGGGCCATGTAGATGTTGAAGAGGTTGGGGCTCAGTGATGAACCCTGTGGGACTCTGCAGGTGATTTTCGTGGGGTCGGAGAGGAAGGGTGGGAGTCTGATCCTTTGGCTTCTTCCGGTGAGGAATGATTAGATCCAGTCCAGGGCTATTCCTTGTATGCCTGCGTCGTGTAGTCTGGCGACTAGTGTGCGGTGGGAGACGATGTCGAAGGCCGCTGATAGGTCGAGTAGGATGAGGGCTGCGGAGTGGCCTTGGTCCAGGAGGGTGCGGATGTCATCTGTTGTGGCAAGTAGGGCGGTCTCTGTGCTGTGGTTGCTTCGGAATCCGGATTGCGACGGGTCGAGGACGGCGTTCTCTTCGATGAATCGTGTCAGTTTCCTGTTGACTGTTTTCTCTGCAACTTTGGCTGCGAAGGGGAGGAGCGAGATGGGCCAATAGTTCTTGAGGTCGGTGGGGTCAGCTGTGGGCTTCTTGAGCAGCAGTCTGACTTCTGCGCGCTTCCAGTCATCTGGGAAGGTGCCTGTTTTGAAGGTGGTATTGATGGTGCGTTGTAGTTTGGGTGCGATGGCGGCCGCGGCTCTGTGATAGATGTGAGTGGGGCAGGGGTCAGTGGGGGCCCCTGAGTGGATGCTTTTCATGGTCGAGGCGGTGTCTTCGGCCGTGATCGGTGTCCAGTTGGAGATGGTGGGCTGGCTGGTGTTTCTGGGGGGCGGGGAGCTGTCTGCGGCACCTGGTGGATGGTCAATGAAGTTGTCTTAGAGGTTTTTGATCTTGAGGTGGAAATCGGTTCCAAGCTTGTCGCAGAGGTCTTGGGATGGGGTGATGTCTGTGGCTTCGCTGCATGGGTTGGTGAATTCTTGAATGACACGGAAAAGTTCCTTGGAGTTGGTGGAGTTGGCCAGGTTTTTGTTGTGGATGAAGTTCCTCTTGGTGGCTCTGATCTTGTTGTGGTAGTCTGTCATGGCGTCCTTGTAGGTGGTGTGGTTCTCGGTTGTCCTGGTGTTTCTCCAGTTCTTCTCCAGGCGTCTGCAGGTGCATCTGGCTTCTTGGAGAGTGGTGGTGAACCAGGCAGCTTTCCTGGGGCGTTGTCTGCCTGGGTTGCGTAGCGGGCGAGCTCGTCTGCGCAGTTGGAGATCCTGGTGTGGAGTTCTCTGGCTGCGTCGTTTGCGTCGGGTGCTCAGGTATGGTTGTCTCGGGTGAGGGTGGAGTTAAGTTGCTTGTCGGTAACCTTGCTCCAGTTCCTTCGTGGTGGGCGTGGGGCTGGTTTGGGTGCCTTGGGTTTGTTGATGGCGAAGTGTACGCAGTGGTGGTCGGTCCATGACGGCTGCATTGTGTGCCTGCACATAATTTTTTTTATTTGGCCTTTGCGGGCAGGGGGTCCCTTTGTTCTCCCTCACAAGTGCCTGCAGGTCAGGTTGTCCCTACTCTGCCCTCTTATATCCTGTTTTAAGAACATTTTTAGGACATGGGGACCAGATCTCTGAGTCCTGTAATGGCACAGCAACATTTTCTTTCTGAGTCGCAGCCAGCCAATCAGATTGTTTGGTACTGGTCCTGATTGGAGAAAAAGCTCCCATCAGCCACTCAGAAGGCCACATTTAAAAGGTTTTTGGTACTGCGGGACTCCACCCCCCCGGGACCCAACGTCCAGACATGAACCCTTTCATGACCACCTAAGCACATCTTTAAACGCTAGTTTCTTAAAAATGGCTGATTGAATTTAAAACAAATCTAGAAAAGCATGCTTTTTGAGTAAATTTCTAACTGTCTGCCAAATATGATGTAATTCCCTTCAGCAATTTTTTCCTTGTAGGATAGCAAAGTTTCCTTTGGGTATTAACATGGGATATCAGTGTTTTAGGGCCAACCCCTTTATAGTGGGACCTGCTTGTGTATATGTGTTCATAATGATATACCACAAACCTAGCCTGAAAGCAACAGAAAGCTGTCCCGTACATGGGAGTTTGAGAGACGAGCAACAAGAAGTGGGGATTATACAAATACAATTCAACACATTACATTTCACAATTATCGGCTCAGGGAGATTCAGGCCCTCATTATGATGTCAGGCGGATTTGCATCCACCTGACACCGTTTCGGTGAGGAAAGCACCCGACCATGGGTCGGCGGTTCTGCATACCGAATTAGGGTGCGACCGCACATGGTGCGGTCACAAACTACCATTTTACAATGGGAGCTTGTGCGGAGGTCCGAAACTGCAAAATGGAAGTTTTTGCACATCCCTGCAGCATGTGGCAGGTACCTCACGGTGCCTGCCACCCGGTGCAGGGTTGTGAAGTGGGTCACCATAGGTGCCCCCCCAGGGCCTCAACCGGAGGGCCAGGGGAGAAGGGAGCCCTGCTAGGGGCCCCCAAAGTTGGTCTCTGAAAACCTTTCCATGTCAGAAAGGCCGACATGGGAATGCTGTATGAAACCAACAGCATAAAGCCCGATGGCGGAAACGTCATCCTTAAGGGATTATGAGAGGCTTCCGGCTGGAGCCTGTCGGAACCCAGTCGGTTTCCCCAGCTGGTTTAAACTCTGACCGCCGACATTATATTTCGGCGGTCAGAATGTACACCTACCATGTGGGTCGGTAAGCCTTCGAAGAGCGGACGGAGGCTTACCGACCAACATCATAATTAGACCCTAAGTGATTTGCCCTGAATCATAATGTCAAGGTCAAAATTTGAATATGGCTCCCAGGTTTCAAAGCTGACTGCTCTATCCACTAAGTCACATATTCCCCCTCCTTGACTTATCAGCATCAAACTTTCTATGAAGGAGCCAAGATGGATGGACATTTTTTTTGAAGTTTCTTGCAGATTCATCAATTGGTACCAAAGTTAATGGTAAAACAAAAAATCTTCTTCCTAGAGTAACTCTGATCTATCTATCTATCTATCTATCTATCTATCTATCTACCATCTATCAATCTATATATCCATCCATCTATCTATCTGTCCAACTATCCATCTATCTATCTATACTTCCCATACTCCTTTACCACATTACAAAGATATATATATATATATATATATATATATATATATATATATATATATATATATATATATATATATATATATAATCTACTGGCGGTCGCCAGTAGATAGTTATAGTTAGGACCAATTTCCTTAGGAAATTCACAACATTCTATTTCCAATAACTTTGGCGCCGGATGACGAATCTTCGCGAAATTTTCAAAACTCGTGGGGCGCTCCGGTCCGCTCCTATCTTGAAAGTTTCGGGGTTATTCGGCAAGCGGGGGCCGAGAAAAAAGGGGGGTCCCAAAACATGTTTTCCCCATGCAATTTTCCATAGGAAACTTTAGACACGGCTACAGCCCAAACTGCTGAACGGAATTACACCAAATTTGACAAAGAGGTAGTTCTTGGTTCAGAAAGAACCCTTTTTGTTAAATGGTGTAAATCCGTTCAGTAGTTGCTGAGAAAATCAAAAGTAAAAACACATATATATCTATGGCCGCGGAGGATCCGCGCACCCTCCCGATCATGAGCTGTATGCTAATTGGCTGTCAACACTCCAAACCAGGAAGTGTTGGCAGCCATCTTGTGCCTCGGTAGAACCGAGGCACAAGAAAACAGAAAAACAATCGCGAAAAACAAGAAAAGGGGGCAGGGTAGAAACACCCTGACCCCGTAGGCCTGCTCAGGGGGTCCCACAAGGACCCCCAGGGCCAAAAACAGCATTTTAAAAAAAAGAAATCGGCGAGATTCGCGCACCCAGCTCAAATTTTGACCACAAATTTTTAAAAAACGAAGCGCGGGCTCCCGTGCTTCGTATTCAAAAAGCCCCCGGGTGGGCCAAGTCCTAGGGGCACTGAAAAAATGTGTGGGGGGGGGCCCAATCCCCCCACACTGCCCCGGGGACCGCCACCTCCCCGGGGCTTGATTTATGAGTTCGGGGGGCATGCAGTCCCCCCACAGCCCCGGGGACCGCCACCCCCGGGGCTAATTTATAAATGTGTGGGGGGCCTCCAAGGCCCCCTGCAGCCCCAGGGACCGCCACCCCCGGAGCTTTCATTAATTATTTGCGGAGGGCACACGGCCCCCTGCAGCCCCGGGGACAGCCACCTCCCGGGGCACTAAAAATGTAAATTTGGGGGTCCGTAACGGACCCCGAGCCCGGGGACCACCACCTCCCGGGGCTGTGCAGTTGAAGGGAGGGGGCCATGCAGCCCCCTCTTGGAGCCAGTGATGGCCCTGGGGACCGCCACCCCCAGGGCCAGCTCCTGAAGTGTCCCGGGTGCCCACCCCGGGACACTGCTGTTTGCAATGACAGGGCGGGAGCCTCGCGGCTCCCGCCCTGTCATTCAAACTGCTTTGCTTCATTGAAGCGAGAGCAGGGAAACCTGCTCTCACTTCAATGAAGCAAAGCAGTTGCTTTCCACATGGGGAGCTGCATGTTAGCAGCTCCCCATGTGGAAAGCAATGCCGGCTCCCGCAGGACGCGGGGAGCCGGCGGGACCGTGGGGGCATTGGGGACGCCCCCATGGTCCCCAACGAGAGGCCAGGCCCCGGGAGATGGGGTCCCCGGGGCTGGAAGTGGCCCGGGAGGTGGGCCACGCGGCCCCCCTTCCCCCAAAAAATAATAAAAAAATAAATAAATAAAGGCCGGCCCCGGGGGATGGGGTCACCGGGGCCAATAGAGGCCTCAGGAGGGGGCCACGCAGCCCCCTCCATAAAAAAGAAAAACAAAATCTGGCCATGCCCCGGGGATGGGGTCCCCGGGCCGGAGTGGCCACGGGAGGGGGCCCCTTCCCGTTCATTTTTCAAAAATGTATTAAAAAATGGGTCAGGCCCTGGGGATGGGGTCCCCAGGGCCCAAAAAGTAAAGAAGGGGGCCACACAGCCCCCTTCCAAAAGATAAAATTTAAAAACACGCGATCGTGCCGGAGGCCCCGCCCCCTCCCAGCAACACTCAGCAAACGCGCCCTGTGGCGCGTTTTAAGTTGGGAAATGAATTCCCCTTCAATACTGGGGGTCCCTGAGGGCCAACTAGTCCACCAGGTACCTCCAGTAAGCGCCACAGGGCTGCGTTGCAGAGAGGTGGTCCAGGCCACGCCCCTTTTACACCTCTCTGCAACGCAGGCCTGTGGTGCTTACTGGAAGTACCTGGTGGGCTAGTTGGGCCCCAGGGACCCTCAGGATTCAAGGTGACCTAATCCCCCAACTTAAAATGCGCCACGGGGCGTGTTTGCACAGTGGTGAAGGGAGGGGGCGGGGCCTGAGGTGACATGTGTGCAAACACGCCCTGTGGCATGTTTTAAGTTGGGGGATTAAGTCCCTTGAATCCTGAGGGTCCCTGGGATCCAACTAGCCCACCAGGTACCTCCAGTAAGCGCCACAGAGCTGCGTTGCAGAGAGGTGTAAAAGGGGCGTGGCCTCGGACCACTTCTCTGCAACGCAGGCCTGTGGTGCTTACTGGAAGTACCTGGTGGGCTAGTTGGGCCCCAGGGACCCTCAGGATTCAAGGTGACCTAATCCCCCAGCTTAAAACGCACCACGGGCGCGTTTGCACAGTGGTGAAGGGAGGGGGCGGGGCCTCAGGTGACATGTGTGCAAACACGCCCTGTGGCGTGTTTTAAGTTGGGGGATTAAGTCCCCTTGAATCCTGAGGGTCCCTGGGATCCAACTAGCCCACCAGGTACCTTCAGTAAGCACAACAGAGTTGCGTTGCAGAGAGGTGAAAAAAGGTCCGTGGCCTCGGACCGCCTCTCTGCAACTCAGCTCTGTGGTGCTAACTGTAGGTATCTGGTGGGCTAGTTGGGCCCCAGGGACCCTCAGTATTCAAGGGGACTTAATCCCCCAACTTAAAACGCGCCACGGGGCGCGTTTGAACACATGTCACCTCAGGCCCCCCCCTCCCTTCACCACTGTGCAAACGCGCCCCATAGCGCGTTTTAAGAGGTAGTTTTAATCCCCCTGCCCTATTATGTACTAGGGCCTTACAGAGGAGGTCATGCTAATCACAGGGGTTCCCCAACGCATAGTGTTTCCTAGTGTATGTAGGTGTTTTCACTGTATTCTAAGTGTCTTTTAGCATAGCACTGGCTCTAGGCCTGGTTAGTCAGAGTCAGTTACCACCAGTACCCGTCTGAAAAAGTTGTGGGCACAGGATGATTTTGCAACAAGGCCTCTTTCTGCTCCTCTGTTGGTTCTTTCTGCACATGTCTTGCTTCTTCCTGCACTTTTCTTCATCTTTGTGGACTTCTGTTGCTTTTTTCTGCATTTTTTTTGCTTCTTTCTGTGCGTTTTTTCTTCTTTCTTCACATGTCCTACCTCTGTAGGCATGGTTAGAGACTAGCATTTAAAAAACCTTTGAAATTCACTGAAAAAACCATAGGTTTCAGGCACGTTATAGTTAGAAATTTGCATTTAAAAAACGTTAGAAATTCACTGAAAAAACCATAGGTTTCAGGGGCGTTATAGTTGTTTGGACATTTCACTCATACAAAACCGTAGAAATTCCCCGTTATAGTTAGTTCAGCTAACTATAACTCGCGCCCCGCAATGCACTGCTGATGACGTCACATATTACATCACTCATGACATGGTCAGTGACATCACTGATGACATCTCAAATGACATCACTGATGACATCACTGATGACATCATCCATGTGAAAATGTCATGCATCTTTTCACACCCTAATATAACTTTTGATACACCCACTCTAAATTACAGACTACCATTCTCAAAACCATAGACACTCCAACACCAATAACTACATACCCACTCACTGATTCTTAGTCTACACACACATCCACTCACTCACCCGTACAGTCACTCATACTTATGGTCACTCAGTACAGGACTATCATATGCACTCATACACCTATATAGACACTCACACACTGCACTCATCCATAGAGGTACTCACACACCTAGTCAGTCATGGAAATAATTAATCACACTGCCATTTACTCAGATATACAGTTATACACACACCAGCTCAATTACTCATACAAATACTAGCACATTCTTACGCTCTTATACAATCAATGATACAAGCACACACTCATCCATACAGCCACTCTCACAATAACACACTCATTTGTAGCCAATTATGTACTCCAACACACATATATACTACTTTTCACATATGTAGTTACTCACACATGTACCATTGAGATATACATTCACTCACTAACACACCCATACACACACTCACCCACCCATACAGTCCATCACAGATGCACTCTTGAAACCATGCACCCAGTGAATCACCCACTCCCACATCTATGCTCAGAGTCACACACACCCCACCCACACAAACACTCAGGCACCCATACAGATACTCAGACAACAAATCAATAACCCATATAGACACTCATGTAGCTATTTGCAAACCCATGCAGTCGCTTACACACCAACAGACACACGGATACAGACATTCACACAGTTTACTCACTAACCCATGCATTCAGAAAGATATGTTTAATCACTCACTTATAGAGTCAGTCACGCACCTACTAAATCAACCATTCAGACACTTATACACCCACTCATTCTTCAATACGCCTTTCACTATATATATTAAACATATTTAAACTTTACAGAAACAAACAGTCACTGGATGATGTCATCAGTGATGTCATCAGTGATGTCATTTGAGATGTCATCAGTGATGTCACTGACCATGTCATGAGTGATGTAATATGTGACGTCATCAGCAGTGCATTGCGGGGGCGTGAGTTATAGTTAGCTGAACTAACTAAAACGGGGGAATTTCACGGGTTTTGTACGAGTGAAATGTTCAAACAACTATAACAGCCCCTGAAACCTATGGTTTTTTCAGTGAATTTCTAAGGTTTTTTAAATGCTAATTTCTAACTATAACGTGCCTGAAACCTATGGTTTTCAGTGAATATATATATATATATTTCACAAATATACACACACACACACATATATATATCTTTGGTGCTGTTTGACGAATCTTCCTGACATTATCCAAACAGTGTCAATATAAGTTCGGTTGTGCATGTGAAGTTTCAGGGTAATCTGGTCAGTGGGGGCCGAGAAAAAGAGGGTTAAAAAAAGTGGAATTTTCTATTTTAATTACCATAGGAACGCGTTGTCGAAGCTACAGCCTGAACTGTTAAATGGAATTACATCAAATTTGACAGAAAGGTAGGTGTTGTTACGCAGATTGTGGTTTTTGTTATTTGGTGCAAATCCGTTCAGCAGTTTTTGAGAAATTTAAGTTGAAAATTATAGTGATATCTCTGGCCACAGATATTACGCAATGATTTCCTGGTAATTCACAAACACGCATGCCAACAGGAATGCTGTGATTGGCTAGACACAACCTGGGCAGAAAGTCACGCTGCCATTTTATCAATCGAGAATGGTTCCCGGGGCTGAATATTTGAGTGAAAGGTAACATAAGGTGTCATGGTGGAGGCACTCTGACCCCGTGTTTGAGAAATGGGGGTGTTAATGACACAAGTTATGTGTCCAAAATTGTTTTTTTAATCATGCACGATATTTGTGATGATGAAGCGGTCGCCAGCATTTCCCTGTGTACCGTCGTGGGGACAAATCGTGAATATCACAGCGACACCGCAAATATTGGTGAAAATATTAAAAAATATATATATATTTGTACACACTCACTGGTCAGAGTCACAGACTCATGTACGCACTCATAAACTCACTCAGACACTTATACACCCATTGATATACCCACTCAGACACTTATAAATCCAGTCACATTTTCACTGAGATACTGATGCATCCTCTCACATACCCATGCATATACTCATGCACCCACTTACAGGCTAACTCGGAGAGTCATGCACCCATGTACAGACCCACTCAGAGACTCACACACCCATTTACAGAGCCATTTATAGGCTGATGTGCCACCTGGGCACTCATGCACCCACTCACCAACCCGCTGACAGACTTATACACCCAGTGACAGAGTTATTCAGAGACTATGGGACCAAGTTAAAGAGCCAGTCAAAGACTCATACACCCACTTAGAGACCTACTCAGACACTAATGCACCCACTGACAGACCCACTCAGAGACTCACACACCCACTCACTAACACACTCTGAGACTCATGCGCCCAGTGAAATACCCACTCAGAGACTCATGTACCCAGTCACATACCCACACAAAGATATGTACACCCATTCTTAGACTCACCTAGGCAGTCATGTCCTCATTCACCAACCCGCTAAGAGACTTATACATCTATTGAGAGACCCACTCAGAGACTAATGCATCCAGTTTAATAGCCAGTCAAAGACTCATACACCCACTCAGAGACCTACTTAGAGACTCATGCACCCAGTGAAAATCCCGCTCAGAGACTCAGGCAACCACTCAGAGACCCCACTGAGACACTCATACAACCACTGACAGCCCCGCTCAGAGACTGATACACCCATTCACAGTCCCACTCAGAGAACCATGTACCCACTCACAGACCGACTCAGAGACTCATGCACCCACTCACACATCTACTCAGAGAGTCATACACCCACTCACAGACCTACTCAGAGTCTCAAACAGCCACTCACAAATCCACTGAAAGACTCATACACTCATTCACCCACCAACTCAGATACTCACACTGCGACTCACAGACCCACTTCAGAGACTCATGCATTCACTTACAGACCCAAGCAGAGACTCATTCACCCACTCACAGACTCAGTGAGAAACTCATGAACCCACTCACTCAGAGAATCACACACCCGCTTACTGACTCATTTATAGACTTATGAACTCTTCACACACCCACTCAGATACTCATGCACCCATTCACAGACCAACACAGAGACTAATGTACCCACTCAGACTCTAATTCGCCCAGTCACAGACCCACTCAGAGACTTATGCACCCAGTTATGATAACTACAGCTGGGCCCCATCGATCACTCACATACCTACTGAGAGACTTACGTACCCACTCACAGACCTACTCAGAGATCTGGTCGGTGGCCCAGTCCCCTTTCTCTACCACTCTGCAAACGTGAATACTACTTAAAAAACCATAGCAATTCACTGAAAAAAAACAAAGGTTACAGGGATGTTATAGTTAGGAATTAGCATTTAAAAAAGCTTAGAAATTCACTGAAAAAATCAAATCAGAGGTTACAGGTATGTTATAGTTAGGCTCAGGTTTCCCTCATACACAACCACTGAAATTCAGCAGTTATAGTTAGCTGAGCTAACTATAACTTGCGCCCCTGCAATGCACTGCTTATGACCTTGCATATTACATCACTCATGACATGGTCAGTGACATCACTGCTGACATCTCAAATGACATCACTGATGACATCACAGATGACATCATCCAGAAAATGACTAACACCCCCACTCTCACCCTCATAGAACCTTTCATACACCCACATTCACACACCCATTCACAAACCCATTCACAGACTCATACCAGTACCTGCACACCCCCTCACTTATTCATAGATCTACACACACATCTACTCACTCACCTACACTGCCACTTATACACCCACTCACTCACTAATACAGCCACTGAATATCCACTCACTCACCCATACAGCCACTCACACACTGAGTCAGTCACCCATAGAGCTACTCACATACCTACTCACTCACCCATACCGTCAATCACACACACCCATTTACTTACTCATATAGATACTAACACATACTTACTCACCTATACAGTTACTGGCACAAGCACACACTCACCCATACAGCCACTTTCATATTCACTCACTCACCCATACAGTCACTTGTATACCCCATCGCTCACCTATACTGCCTTTTACATTACCAGTTACTCACCCATATACCACTGACACCTCAACTCACTCACCCATATAGTCACTTGTATACCCCATCACTCACCTATACTGCCTTTCACATACCCAGTTACTCACCCATTTACCACTGGCACCTCCACTCACTCACACATACAGCCATACACACACACACACACTCACTCACTCAACCACATAGCCCCTCACACATGCACTCACTAACCTATACAGTCACTGACTCACCCACTGATCCTTACAGGCAGTCACACACCCCCTCACCCACCCTCACAAACACTCAGACCCCCATACAGGTACTCATACAACCAATCACTCACCCAAACAGCCACTCACATACCCACTCACACACCCAGACAGCCACTTTGACACCAACTGATTGACTGATACAAACATTCACTCAAGCAGTCACTCACCCATACATTAACTGAGACACCTAATCACTCACTTATACAGTCCATCATGCAGCCACTAAATCATCCATGTAGGCACTCATGCCCCCACTGGTTCACCAATGCACCTTGGTATACATATTTAACACTGATAAACATTTCAAAAACACTCACAGTCACTGAATGATGTAATCAGTGATGTTATCTGCAATGCCATTTGAGATGTCATCAGTGATGTAATTGATCATGTCATGAGTGATGTAATATGTGAGATCATAAGCAGTGCATTGTGGGGGCGTAAGTTATAGTTAGAACACAAGGGGGGAGGGAGCACACTGCCTCTCATCCCAGCACAGTTCACCCCATTGCATCCTGGTAAATGCAGTACGCTTACTTTCAAAGTTGTTGTAGTCTTTCACCAAAGTTGGTGCAGATAGTGCTGTTATCTCTAGACACGTGTTTCTGGGTTTAGCCCGTCATCAGTAGAGAGCAAAAAGTAGTAAGGAGCAGAGAAAAGTCATCAGGGGTTGCTGAAATGGTGCCCAAAACTTCACAGGTCACAGTACCTCTCCACAGGCACACAGGTGCATCTCAGGAGAGCTCGTCAGCTCAAGGGAGCCTTTTGAACACAAGGGGGGAGGGAGCACACTGCCTCTCATCCCAGCACAGTTCACCCCATTGCATCCTGGTAAATGCAGTACGCTTACTTTCAAAGTTGCTGTAGTCTTTCACCAAAGTTGGTGCAGATAGTGCTGTTATCTCTAGACACGTGTTTCTGGGTTTAGCCCGTCATCAGTAGAGAGCAAAAAGTAGTAAGGAGCAGAGAAAAGTCATCAGGGGTTGCTGAAATGGTGCCCAAGTCTTCACAGGTCACAGTACCTCTCCACAGGCACACAGGTGCATCCCAGGCAGTGTGCTCCCTCCCCCCAGTAAGTTATAGTTAGCTTGGATTACTATACTTGCTGAAATTCACTGGTTTTGTACGAGTGAAATCTGAGCCTGACTATAATGTCCCTTTAACCTTTGGTCTTTCAGAAAACAAAAATAATATATATATATATTTATATTCACTGAAAAAACCACAGGTTTCAGGGACGTCATAGTTAGTTGGACATTTCACTCATGCAAAACCAGAGGAATTCGGCCATTATAGTTAGTTGAGGTAACTATAACTCATGCCCCCGCAATGCACTGCTGATGATGTCACATATTGCATCACTCATGACATGGTCAGTGACATCACTGATGACATCACTGATGAAATCTCAAATGACATCACTGATGACGTCACTGATGATATCATCCAGTGACTGTGTGTTTCTGTAAAGTTTAAATATGTTTTATATATATATAGGCCAAGGTGTTTTGAAGAATGAGTGGGTGTATGACTGTCTGAATGGATGATGTAGTAGGTGCGTGACTGACTGTATAAGTGAGTGATTAAACATGTCTTACTGAATGTATGGGTTAGTGACTAAACTGTGTGAATGTCTGTATCAGTCTGTCTTGGTGTGTAAGCAGCTGCATGGGTTGTGAGTAGCTACATGAGTGTCTATATGGGGTATTGATTGGTTGTCTGAGTATCTGTATGGGTGCCTGAGTGTCTGTGTGGGTGGATGGGGGGTGTGTTACTTTGTGCATAGATGTGTGAGTGGGTGTTTCATTGGGTGTATGGGTTCAAGAGTGCATCTGTGAAGGGCTGTATGGGTGGGTAAGTGTGTGTATGGGTGTGTTGGTGAGTGTTTAGATGTCTCGTTGGCACATGTGTGAGTAACTACATATGTGAAAGGCAGTATATGTGAGTGTTGGAGTATAAAAATGACTATATGTGAGAGTGAGTGATTGTGGGAGTGCCTGTATGGATGAGTGTGTGCTTGTGTCAGTGACTGTATAAGAGAGTAAGTATGTGTTAGTATCTGTATGAATAAGTGAGGTGGTGTGTGAATAATTGTGTAGGTGAGTAAATGGGAGCATGATTGATTCTTTGCATGAATGACTATGTGTGTGAGTAACTCTATGGGTGAGTGGTGGTGTGTGAGTGTCTGTATAGGTGTATGAGTGTATATGATAGTGCTGTATTGATGAGTGACTGCATGTATGAGTGACTGTATGGGTGAATGAGTAGATGTGTGTGTAGACCTAGGAATCAGTGAGTGGGTATGTAGTAACAGGTATTGGTGTGTCTTTGGTTTCAAAAATGGTAGTCTGTATTTTAGAGTGGGTGTCTCACAGGTTATATTAGGGCGTGAGGAGGTGCGTCAGATTATCACTTGGATGATGCCATCAGTGATGTCATCAGTGATGTCATTTGAGATGTCATCAGTGTTGTCACTGACCATGTCATGAGTGATGTAATATGTGACATCATCAGCAGTGCATTGCGGGGTCGCGAGTTATAGTTACCTCAACTAACTATAACGGCCGAATTTCTCTGGTTTTGTATGAGTGAAATGTCCAACTAACTATAACGTCCCTGAAACCTGTGGTTTTTTCAGTGAATTGTTAAGGTTTTTCAAATGCTAATTTCTAACTATAACGTCCCTGAAACCTATGTTTTTTTCAGTGAATTTCAGAAGGTTTTTTAAATGCTAATTTTGAACTATAACATCCCTGAAACCTATGGTTTTTCAGTGAATTTCAAAGGTTTTTTAAATGCTAATTTCTAACTATATCGTCCCTGAAACCTATGTTTTTTTCAGTGAATTTCAAAGGTTTTTTAAATGCTAATTACTAACTATGCCTACAGAGGTAGGACATGTGCAGAAAGAGGAAGAAAGGCAAAGAAAGATGCAAGAAAAATGCAGAAAGAGGCAACAGAAGTCCAGAAAGAGGAAGAAAGGTACAGAAAGAAGCAAGAGATACGCAGAAGGAACCAAAAGAGGTGCAGAAAGAGGCCTTGTTGCAAAGTCATCATGTGCCCTGGGCACCCCCCAACTTTTTGCTGACTGGTACTGGTGGTAACGGACTCTGACTAACCAGGCCCGGAGCCAGTGCTATGCTGAAAGACACTTAGAATACAGTGAAAACACCAATATACACTAGGGTACACTATGGGTTGGGGTACCCCTGTGATTGGCATGACCTCCGCTGTAAGGCCCTAGTACATAATAGGGCAGGGGGATTAAAACTACCTCTAAGTCAGAGGTGCAGAAAGAGGCAAGAGAAGTGCAGAAAGAAGCAACAGAGGTGCCAAAACAGGCAAGAGAGGTGCAGAAAGAAGCAAGTGAAGTGCAGAAAGAGGCAAGAGAGGTGCACAAAGAGGCAACAGAGGTGCAGAAAGAGGCAGGAGGGGTGCAGAAAGAAAGAAGAGAAGTGCAGAAAGAGGCAAGAGACTTTCTGAAAGAAGCAACAGAGGTGTAGAAAGAAGCAAGAGAAGTGCAGAAAGAGGCAAGTGAGGTACAGAAAGAAGCAAGAGCAGTGCAGAAAGAACTGACAGAGGTGCAAAAAGAGGCAAGAGGGTGCAGAAAAAGGTAGGAGAGGTGCACAAAGAGGCAAGAGAGGTACAGAAAGAGGCAGGAGGGGTGCAGAAAGAAGAAAGAGAAGTGCAGAAAGAAGCAACAGAGGTGCTGATAGAGGCGCGAAGGGTGCAGAAAGAGCAAGAGAAGTGCAGAAAGAACCAATAGAGGTTCAGAAAGAGGCAAGAGAGGTGCAGAAACAGGCAGGAAAGGTGCAGAAAGAGGGAACAGGTGTGCAGAAAGAGGCAAGAGAGGTGCAGAAAGAGAAACGAGGGGTGCAGAAAGAGGCAAGAGGGGTGCAGAAAGAAGCAAGAGCGGTGCAGAATGAACCAAGAGGTGCAAAAATAGGCAAGAGGAGTGCAGAAAGAGGTTGGAGAGGTGCACAAAGCGGCAAGAGAGGTACAGAAAGAGGCAGGAGGGGTGCAGAAAAAAGGAAGAGAAGTGCAGAAAGAAGCAACAGAGGTGCTGAAAGAGGCAAGAGGAGTGCAGAAAGAGGTAGGAGAGGTGCACAAAGAGGCAAGAGAGGTACAGAAAGAGCCAAGAGGGGTGCAGAAAGAAGAAAGAGAAGTGCATAAAGAGGCAAAAGAATTGCTGAAAGAAGCAACAGAGGTGTAGAATGAAGCAAGAGAAGTGCAGAAAGAGGCAAGTGTGGTGCAGAAAGAAGCAAGAGCAGTGCAGAAATTACCAACAGAGGTGCAAAAAGAAGCAAGAGCGGTACAGAAAAAGGTAGAAGAGGTACACAAAGAGGCAAGAGAGGTACAGAGAGAGGCAGGAGGGGTACAGAAAGAAGGAAGAGAAGTGCAGAAAGAAGCAACATAGGTGCAGAAAGACGCAAGAGAAATGCACAAACAGGCAAGAGAGGAGCAGAAAGAGGCAAGTGAGGTGCAGAAAGAAGAAAGAGAATTGCTGAAAGAAGCAACAGAGGTGTAGAAAGAACCAAGAGTAGTGCAGAAAGAGCTAAGTGAGGTGCAGATAGGAGCAAGAGCAGTGCAGAGAGAACCAACAGAGGTGCAAAAAGAGGCAAGAGGGGTGCAGAAAGAGGTAGGAGAGGTGCACAAAGAGGCAAGAGAGGTACAGAAAGAGGCAGGAGGGGTGCAGAAAGAAAGAAGGGAAGTGCAGAAAGAGGCAAGAGAATTGCTGAAAGAAGCAACAGAGGTGTACAAAGAAGCAATAGAAGTACAGAAAGAGGCAAGTGAGGTGCAGAAAGAAGCAAGAGCAGTGCAGAAAGAACCAAAGAGGTGCAAAAAGAGGCAAGAGGGATGCAGAAAAAGGTAGGAGAGATGCACAAAGAGGCAAGAGAGGTACAGAAAGAGGCAGGAGGGGTGCAGAAAGAAGGAAGAGAAGTGCAGAAAGAAGCAACAGAGGTGCTGAAAGAGGCGCGAAGAGTGCAGAAGGAGCAAGAGAAGTGAAGAAAAAAGCAACAGAGGTACAGAAAGAGGCTACAGAGAGGTGCAGAAACAGGCAGGAAAGGTGCAGAAAGAGGGAACAGGGGTACAGAAAGAGGCAAGAGAGGTGCAGAAAGAGGGCAGAGGGGTGCAGAAAGAGGCAAGAGGGGTGCAGAAAGAAGCAAGTGAGGTGCAGAAAGATGGAAGAGAGGTACAGAAACAAGCAAGAGAAGTGCAGAAAGAGGCAAGAGAATTGCTGAAAGAAGCAACAGAGGTGTAGAAAGAAGCAAGAGAAGTGCAGAAAGAGGCAAGTGTGTTGCAGAAAGAAGCAAGAGCAATGCAGAAATAACCAGCAGAGGTGCAAAAAGAAGCAAGAGCGGTACCGAGAAAGGTAGAAGAGGTGCACAAAGATGCAAGAGAGGTACAGAAAGAGGCAGGAGGGGTGCAGAAAGAAGGGAGAGAAGTGCAGAAAGAACCAACAGAGGTGCTAAAAGAGGCGCGAAGGGTGCAGAAAGAGCAAGAGAAGTGTAGAAAGAACCAACAAAGGTACAGAAATATGCAACAGAGGTGCAACAAGTCACAAGACAGGTGCAGAAACAAGTAAGAGAAGTGCATAAAGAAGCAACAGAGATGTAGTAAGGGGGAAGTGGGGTGGAGAAGGAGGCAAGAGGGATACTGAAAGAAACAAAAGAGGTGCAGAAAGAGGGAAGAGGGGTTCAGAAAGAGGCAAGAGTGGTGTGAAAGAGGCATGAGGGTTGCAGAAAGAAGCAACAGAAATGCAGAAAGAGGCAAGAGAGGCGCAGAAAGAAGCAAGAGTGGTTTACACACCATTAGTATCAATTTAATACCCACATTTAGCAATAAGTAACGGGTGACCATTCTATGTTTGCACAGGGCCTTCCACCACGCTGTAACACTTGTCGCTGCATTTTTGGTAACGTTTGAGCCGCTTGAGCTAGAAACAATGTTTTTCTGTTCAAATTTGCAGATTATGCAGCAGATGATGGATTATGTGGCAAATGCGGTAAATGTATAATTGTGCAATAGTCGGTGGAGCCAAACAGTCACATAATTCTAGTGGCCCTGCTCATACCTCTGACTAGGTCCAGAAGTGCTCCTCAATGGTTCCTTCTTTTTTGTCTCATTGAGTTCATAGTTTAGCTTCTATGGAAACGAGAAAGACTAAACCTGAGGTTTCAACTCCACAACACAGACTATCATACCACACAATTACTCTACATAACACATAATTCCAATCTACATAATTCCTACACACTAAATACCACATACTTTCTATCCACATAATTTCACTGCACAACATACCACATAATTCCACTATACACAACCTACATCCACTCCACTCCAAGAAACATTATTAAAACACTTTTACATTTACAATTTTCCTGTCTGCATTTTTTCCAATCTCACTCGTGGCATCCTTGGATGGAATCCTGAAGTGTAAGTCAGGATCCCCAGCTGCCCCTGTCCTCCAAAATTGTGGGAAGCACTTGCCTATATTCTCAATCCAACCCTTAACCTTTTATGGAATAATTCACTAAGCACCTGCAGTTTTCCAGAATCTTGGAAACATGCGATGCTCCAACCTCTTCTAAAAAAACCTAATGCTGACTTGATGGATTTAAAAAACTATCGCCCTATTTCTCTTCTCCCAGCGCCAGCAAAGATGTTGGAAAAACTGGTACAACATCAACTCAGTAATTTTGTGGTTAACAACGATATATTGCATGAAACACAGTCCGGCTTCCGGGCAGGCTTTAGTACAGAGACGGCACTGCTGGAGGTGGCCGAATCAATAAGAATGGAAGTGGACGGCGGAGCCTCAGCTATGCTGGTGTGTTGGACTTGTCTGCCGCCTTTGATACGGTGGACCATCCAATATTGCTGGCTAGATTGAGGAAGGTGGGAGTGAAAGGGAAGGCACTCGCTTGGATCAAGTCCTATCTTAGCGATCGCACACAAAGAGTGACATTACACCCTTACAAATCAGAAGCTAAGCCTCTCTGGTGTGGGGTGCCGCAGGGATCAGCGTTGAGCCCACTACTTTTTAACATCTATCTGGCCCCTTTGTGTGCGCTCATTTCTAAATCGGGAATTAAAACCGTCTCCTATGCAGATGACACACAGTTGGTGTTCTCCTTTAAGGACCTGTCGGCAAACACCTTCGAGAGGTTCAGGGGCTGCCTGTGTGACGTCTCTAGGTGGATGAACAATAACAAATTAAAACTGAACACAGAGAAAACTGAGGTGTTGTTCTTTGGTGAGAATTCCCCTCCACCATCGGGTCTGTGGTGGCCGGAGGAAATGGGTCCTCCACCCTCTCCGTCTTCTACGGTAAAAAACCTGTGTGTAAAATGGGATGCTGAGATGACATTTGCTCCCCAAATACGTTCCATTACATCCACTTGTTTTGGAATTTTGAAGGGTTTGAGGAATTTCCTTTTCCTTCTGCCGGAGAGCTGTCGAAAACTAGTCGTTCATGCTACGGTGACTTCAAGGCTTGACTATGCCAACAGTCTGTTCCTTGGTCTCCCGGCATATTTGATAAAAAGATTGCAGATGGTGCAAAATGCAGCAGTGAGACTGATTAGAAGAGTGCCATTCAGACAACATATTTCTCCACATGTTAAACAACTTCATTGGCTGCCAGTTGTACAGCGTATAGAATTTAAGGCCTTGACAATTGCTTTCAGGGCCCAGAATGGCAGCGGTCCCAACTACATCAAAAAACGTATCCACCCTTATCAGCAAAGGCGGTTGTTACGCTCTAATTCACAGAATTTGCTGTGTGTTCCCCAATTCGCAAAGGCTCGTATTAGAGGAAGGGCTTTCTCAGTTGGAGTAACCAGATTATGGAACTCACTTCCGGTAAGACTTCGGCTTATACCGGAAGAAGGGGAGTTCAGGAAAGCTCTAAAAACATGGCTTTTTAGCCGGGACTAGTTAAATTCGTTCAGTTTGGAGATCTGATACCCTTATGCTGCTGGATCATGCTAGCGCCGGGACACCTCTGTTTGAGGTAGCTGTTGCGCTTTATAAATGCTGATGTATTGTATGTATTGTATTGTACAATGCCAATAGCTCTAACTCTCGCAAAGGCGAAACCTATTACATTGCAAATGCTTCTTTAACTAGTAGTCGCGTTTGCAAAGTGGTGGAGAAAGGGTGCTGGGCCTCCGACCAGTGCTCAGGAATTCTGCTGCAAAGGACTTACAGGAAGTACCAGGAGGGATTCTTAGCCCCCAAAGTCCCTCAGGAGTAAAGTGGACTTCATCCCCCATCCCATAGTCTGCCAGGAGGCTCGTTTGCAGAGTGATGGAGAAAGGGGGCGTGGCCTCCGAAGATGTCTTAGCAATCCCACTGTGTGGGACATCCTTGGGGGCCAACTACCCCTACTATTACCTCCAGTAAGTCCCACACAGCAGGATTGCTAAGTTCTCATAGCAGGCCACGCCCCCTTTGCCCACCACTCTGCAAATGCGCTCCCTGGCGTCCTCTTGGATGGGGATTGAAGGCCCCTTCGCTGCTGGTGGTGGTTAGGGGCCAACTAGCCTACCTCTTACCTCCAGTAAGCCCCACAAGGTGGGATTGCTGAGAGGTGGACACAGGCCACGCTCCCTTTCTCCACCTCTCTGCAAACACGCCTCCTGGCGCGCTCTTGGTTGGGGGTTGAAGTCCCCTTTCCTCCTGAGGGTCCCTGGGGGACAACTAGCCCTCCTGTTACCTCCAGTAAGCCCCATACAGCTGGTATGCTGAGAGTGCTCAAAGGCCACGCCCCCTTTTTTACACCACTCTGCAAACGTGGCTCCTGGCGCACTGCTGCTCGGGGGATTAAGTCCACTTTAGTCCTAATGTCCTCAGGACACAAAAGGACCTCATCGCCCCACCAGCAATGCGCCAAGAGGCGCGTTTGCAGAGTGGTGTAAAAAGGGGAATGGCCTCGGACCACCTCTCAGCAATTCCACTGTGTGGGGCTTACTGGAGGTACCTGGTGGGCTAGTTGGCCCCCAGGGACCCTCAGGATTCAAGGGGACTTAATCCTCCAACTTAGAACGCGCCTCCTGAGTGGTACAGGGAGGGGGCGGGCCTCTGGGGAGATGCAGCTTTTCTTTTTTTTGTTAGAAGGGGGACCCCATCCCCAGGGCCTGACTCTTATTTAAAAAAATTAAAAAAATGGGAAGGGGGCCGCGTGGCCCCCCTTTCGGGGCCAATTTTGGCCCCGGAGACCCCACCCCTCAGGGCCTGGCCTCCTTTTTTATTTAATTACGGGAGGGGGGCCATGTGGCCCCCCTTCCCCAGGGCACTTCTGGCCCCGGGGACCCCATTCCCCGGGGCCTGGCCAGACTTAGTTTATTTATTTATTTGGGAGGGGGGCCTCGCGGACCCCCTCCTGAGGCCACTTCTGGCCCCAGGGACCCCATCCCGTGGGGCCCGGCCTTATTATTATTATTTTTTAAATAAACACCAAAAGGGAGGGGGCCAAGTGGCCCCCCTCCTGGGCCACTTCTGGCCCCGGGGACCCCATCCCCCGGGGCCGGCCCTCAAGTTGGGGACCGTGGGGGGAGCCCCAATGCCCCCATGGTCTCTGCCGGCTCCCCGCCTCCTGCGGGAGCCAGCATTGCTTTTGGGCAAAGGGAGCTGCTGACATGCAGCTTCCTTTGCCCAAAAGCAATTCTGCTTTGCTTCGTTGAAGCGAGAGCAGGTTTCCTGCTCTTGCTTCAACGAAGCAAAGCAGTGTTTGCTATGACAGGGCGGGAGCTGCCATAGCAAACAGCAATGTCCCGGGGGTGGGCACCACAGGACATTGCAGGAGCCGGCCCTGGGGGGTGGCGGTTCCCAGGGCCATCGAGGACCCTGATGACTCCCCAGTCAGCATCCATCGTGGGTGCCTGTGGGAGCCAGCTCCATTTCTTTGCTCCCACACAGCTGGGAGCAGCTTATTTCTCGTCTCCCGACAGACAGGAGCAAAGTTTTGTTCTTTGCTTTGAAGCCTGAGGGCAGCGAATTAAATTCAGGATTGAATGAGCCAGCTGCAAAATTATCTTGGTACTTCTGGGGTATATTTGTCTATTGGTTGCCTGATTGGAATGCGGTAGTGACTGGAGGTCGTGAAGTGGCTTGGTAGCTGTTAAGTACATGCAGGCTCCTGTGCTAGTAAGCTAGGAAGATCAAAAGCTGTGTGATAGGAGGAGAGAGTGATCCTCAAGAAACTGGCATGTCAATTCCCCTTGAGCAGAGGCCAGTTTTTTTATTCAATAACTTTTTTCTCCACTTTCACTTCACTATTTTTCCTCAAATTTGCAGTAGCTAAATGTACAATAAGTACTTATGTGCCTGTCACTAATATCCAACTACACCTTTGGCATTTTATTATGTATCTTCTTGTGCTTCGGTAACTCATACGTTGTGACATGCAACTTCTCATCTTATCTGAAGTTCTCCAATGGCCTCTGGTGCGAGGTCAGCACTATACCAATACCCCCAAAGACATTAAATTGAAAATTAGATATTTACTTCTCCATACTTTAACTGGACTTTGCCTGTGTTATTGCATCCCTACTTTCCCAAATACTCCATTACAATTAGCCTCCATTCTCCTTCCATACCCTCCCATAATAACAAAATGCATTTTAAGAAACTGAACTTTTGCTTGTGTTGCTGCTTTTAAAATACTTCATTACGATTAGCCTCCATCTTCCTCCCATATTAACAAAATGCAGTCTAAGAATATGTTAGAAATCTGTAATTTTCCTACTGACCATGATTTTGTGACAGTGTGACTCCTAATGGTAATAAGAAGAACTGGAATAACCAGAATAAAGCGCTCCTCAAAGTTCTTGAAGGACTTAGCTTAAAAGTAAGGCTTCAGATCAAGCCGATGGTAAAGAACGAGGAACGTTTTAAATTGTGCTAGAGCAATCCCTGTATAATGAGTTTAACAATGCTGATTTGGGCACCATAGAAAGTTAGGGGCATAAAAGTATTACAGGAAGTTACTATCAGATTTCATTCACGAGGTTTGTTTAGCGGGAGATCTGTTTGTCATTTGAAACTCAAGGTAGCCTTGCTTACCATTTGACTGCCCCCTGACTGGCCTTCAAATAAAGGAGTTCTATCATTTGGCCAACTGACTAAGATAGTGGGGTATTAACAGGATTGATTATTGCATCTCTTTTACCACTACCAGTGTTCAGGATACATTAATAAATGTAAATGGACAGGATGGACATTACCGGAAGCCTGGCTCTTAACACTGTCATCCAGAACTGGTGTGTCCTGGTATTTGTGGATCATGCAAACACGTTCATGCCAGTTTTAGCCAAGGCTTTTTAGGTTTTCACAAAGGATTTCTCTTGGGTGACAGAAGAGCTATCTTAATGTTTTCTTTAACTGAAAGCCACTTAGGATGATTGTGGCCAAGCCAGCAGGAGCACTTTGGCAAAAGTTCTCCACTGACATGGCAGACTCTGCTTCACCAACGGAGGTAAACATACTGGCCCTTATTTATGAAGGGCTTACGCCACCTTTAGGACACTGCGACGCACTGGCATAACGAAACTTGAGGGGGCCCCCCAGCAAGGTACGTGGAGGGGCCCCCTCCAGACTCAATAGGGAGCTCCCCGGCCAGAGTGCAGTGCTGAGGGCCTCCTGGAGCTTGGGGCCCCTCCAGGCCCGCGGGGGATGCGGGGGCCTGTGTTAGGCAGCACCGGCGTTAAAAATGTGCTACACTGCACCATATTTACAAAGTGACGCATTTAGGCAGATGCTTCACTTTGTAAACCCCTGTGCTACATTATACCTGCGTCGGGTATAATATATGCAGGGTGGGCGTTCCGACGCAGGAAAGCCACGTAGAAGTGACGTAGTGAAATCTATGAGATTTCACTGTGACACTTCTAGGGTGTCACTGCGTCAGATCCTTACGCATGCTGTGACGCAGGCATAAGGACTAACGGAGGCCCTTTTGCATGGGACTCACCCTTGTGTAATGACACATTGCTGGAGTTGCATCTGTTTTGCGGCACACTCTAGCAATGTATCATTACTGCGCCACCAGATACATCGGGATTCCTGATGTATCTGGTCAATCCTTGCGACATGGAGCGCCGTACTGTAAATACGACGCATCCAAGGTGTCGGAAGGAGGGCGCAATGAAAAGTGGTGCATCGCTGTTTTCAACCAGCAATGCGACACTTTTTAATAAATGAGGCCCACTATAATTGCCTTCATTATCTAGCAGCCTGTTTCTCAACTCCCTGTAACCTGCCTTTCCTCGCTTCTTCAGCAATCAAGAAGTATTAGCAAGTTTAAGATTGCTCCATTTTGTGCTAGCATTAGCGGAAAGAAAAAAAAATCAGATAATAGATTCAACTGTAAATTGATGATTCTACCACTGCATTGATCTAGGAAGCAAAGGAGAGATTTGTGTCAAATATCCCCCCACATTTGTTTTTACTTCCTGACAAGTGCCTCACATTTTTATTTTTAGTTCCTGAGAAAAGTTCTGAGCTGACCCAAAACATGCTAGTCCGATAAAATAGGCAGAATTCATAGATAGACTCACCCACCTTCTGTACTGCAATGTTAGCTCTGTTCAAGCAGTGGAAGCTGTCTTTTTTTCGGATCATAAATGGGGCCCATAGTATGTCCCCTCCTTGTATGGATGGTTTTCCTTACAACTTGTTTTTCCATTGCTCAACTTATTTCTTTACTTTCTTTAGTGGGTGTGTACAGACAAAATTATTACATTTTGCAGTGCTGAGCCACCTATTTCTATCAGTAAAAAACTGCAACTAGCACTTCACTCCTTGCTTGCTTGACATGTAAAGGTTTGGCCTTCTCTTTTGTGTTGACCTTGGGTTGTTGGTACTATGCTGAGCAGAGAGATATGAATGGCAGAGTGATCTGTCTAGTCCAAGGGTGATTTGTATTGAATTGTTTATTACGTTGAGAAGACAAGATCAAGGATGTGGTCTCAGTGGTTTATTGGTGATGTGACATGCTGTATCTCTTTGAGTGTAACAATGAGGTTGAAGATGGTGTCCTGTGTTTGTTTTAACTTTCAATATGTGGGAGGTTGAAGTCATCCAAGAGCCTGATGTGTGCTGAGAGCCTGGTTTGGGCATGTCGGATGGACGAGGTGGTGAGGAGGTCTGAGAAGTCCTTGTTCTGCCTTGGAGGCTTTAGTTGAGATGGAAGGTGGAGGTCTGAATTGCAGAGAGAGGGCAATGGCATATGAGCAGCTACACAAAGTTGAGTGTTATTTGCTTACCTAGTGTGCTGGACCAGGAAGCCTTTTGGAAAACAGCGAGGCCTCCTCCTTTCTCATGTTGGAAGAAGGAAGGCTAGGATGTGCGCAGATGTGTGGATTAACCTTGTTTCTGAGATGAAGATGGCATCAAGCTTGTGATAGGTGATGAGGTCTGCAATGTCTGGTACATGGAGTACTTCAGAATGAGCATTATTGAGCGTGAGTTGGAATGTGTGTTCTGTAGTTTGAGGGTGTGTGGCAATTAGTGGGATGTGTATGAGGTTAGGTATATGTGTTGAGCGAATGCTATATAAGTGTCTGGGTTGTTTACATCTGGGTGTGATCATGGGGATTGGAAGTATGGGAGATAGGCGAGCCATATGATTATAATCTTACCTTGCAAGTTTCACTAGGACAGTGGTTCTGGGCCAAGGCCCTTCCAGGCCCTAACAGGCTCAAACAATCAATGCCCTTGTCTGTGTCCGCCCATGGCTGGGGATGCCCTGGTAATGGGATTCCCTAAAGAGTTGATTGGCAGTTAGGAGACGGCAGGAAGTGATCACTCTTCCTGAGTAGATGGTTGAGAGGAAATCCACTGATGTCACTTCGGTTTGCATCTTTGTATTTTGCTAGACAAAGGCAAAGTTCTTTCCTTTTTGGTACTGTTAGGGCTAAGAAATAGCTATGGCCAGAACCCCTGCTTCCCAGATCGCACGATCTCAAGCCACAACAGTCCCATGCACCTGGCCCATATCACACAGCATTGTTTTGAGCATGCCAGACACTTGCAAATACTGCAGCCACTTACACCAAGCTCACGGACTCAACCCAATTAGTCTCATCATCATACCTTTGGTGACCTCACATCCTAAACAGACAGAACAAATCCTAGGGTCTTAACAATATTGACTCTGCAATATGGCAGGCAGCAAATACCCTTGACACAATGAAAATTAATTCTTCCCTGCCTTCATGGATATTCCAAACCTAGCGACGCACTTAGACCTCTGCTCTCCCAAGTCACTTGACTCCTTCAAGATAAGAGATATCATAATATTCCTCGACCTAATGATCTCACCATGCATCCTTTGATCGCCCAGTGTCCATTCCTCAGATATATCATCCAGAATGCTGCCGTGAGAAAAACAAGAGCAATGTCTTCTTAAGAATTAACAATTAGGTTTAATGTCTCAGTGCATCGTACCTTCAGTACCATTTTACACCGTTAACAATGTGCTCCAGATGCCTGTCTCCTCATCTTGCTCAATCTCTCACTGGCTGCTAATACTGTTGGCTGTCAGACCCTGGCCCACACTCTTCTACAATGAATTGTGACATTGGGTCTCCTCCTACCTCAACACCAGATCACAGCTTTTCTGACTAAATTAAAACTAATTCTGGAATTCCCACAGGGTCTAAAACTCCATCTCAACACAGATTCACCAAGCGCCCTCCCTCTTTTAGATCATGGCGACCCATATCATCACCAAGCATCTTATCCACAAGTAAGTGAAAAGCCACACCCACTTTTCAGAGTGGGATCTGCTCCATATGTCCACCTCTCTTGTGCAGCACTGCTTTACACTGTAGGGTAGGCTATAAGCATACACTCATGCAGGTGCTAGGCCAAAGCCAGTTGTGAAGCTGAATAATTTTGTTATTTTCTGACTAAACCTGAGAATCTTTCGTTATCTAATTCTAAAAAACAATTTCACAACCTGAATCCCAGTGTTGACTTCACTGTACTATATTTCACCATCATAACGGATGTAAATACAAAATTAAAATCTGAAATTAGCATGTTATAAGTGCCCAACATTTTTAATTCAGTTAGTAAAATGCCAAACATTTTATGAGTTAAAGTACAAGTTTGCATGTTTCATCATTAGATTACTTATTCGACAATCACAACCTTTAAGCTGTCAGAAAGTAATGATATAACCGTGTAATCACATTCCTACTCTGAGTTAAGCCTGGGCGGAGTTAGCAGAGTTCCCGTAAACTCCGCGAAGTAATGAAAAACCTCTGCCGTGATACGCGGAGTTCCGCGAGCGGCTGAGTGCGTTAGGATCATGCCGTTCGCTGTACTTTTGAGTGCTGGGTGTTTGTCCCGTGCTATAAAATCATCGTGAACGGCACCATGCGCAGCGCAAGAGGGTGCAGTTTCCTATCTGCTTCTCGAGTAGATTTTCTACTCGAGCGGCAGCTTTCTCAATGCGAACGGAAGGTTTCTCAGCTCGAGTGGTCGCGACCTGCCGCATTAAGATAGCTCACCAGGAGGTTGATTATCCTCACGCTCGCCAACTAGACCTTGGCGAGCGTGAGCAAGGAAATATCTCGCCAGGAGGTGAATTTTCTTCGCTCGTGCTCGCCAACTTGACATTGACAAGCACGAGTGAGGAAAAAACCCAGCTTTTGGGAAACTCGGCGTGCTCCACAGAGCGTGGAGTGCTGAAAACTCCGCAAACTTATTCTGAGCCCTTCGTTCGTACACAACTTATGAACGTATGTGATGGTTCTCCACAGGGTGACCACCTCCGTCCAGATCAATACAGAGACCAGTTTAAAGTTCTGGACTTTGATGTAATGAACCAGTGCCTTCTGGATTTTTTGTCGTTTTGCTTCAGTTGAACTAATTAGATTATCACTCCTGAAAACAATGATTTGTTGGTGAAACGTTCAGGACTGGAGACCGTAATGACCTGGTATGTCGTGGTCACTCTAGTTGTGCACAAAGGAGGCAGAGGGATGCTGTTAGTAGACTCAGGCGCCATATTTATATTTTCTCCTGCGCAGTCACCTGTGTGAACCATTCACCGAAGGAGCTCACGGAAACACTTTCTAAGATTCCTGGAAATTAACTATTTGAGGTTCGCTGGTACTGCCTGTAGGATACATCAGAAGATTTAGTATTGAATTTATACCTCCCCCAGGGCCAAACAATAAGAAGATATTAAACTGTATCCTGCTTCTAACATAATACAGTTTTTTTTATATTCCAGCTTTCAAACCAATGTCTCAATGATGGATGTAATGTAATAATGTTTATACAAGAAAATTACAGTTCCGCTCATTCACATGTCTCCGATAAATCATAAACTTTAAGGCGGTAATCATATGAAATGCGAGCTATTGTGTGTAGGCATGTAACAGTATACATTAAAGACATGCCGGAGCGACAACTTCAAATGTCTTGAAAAATACATGCCTCTATAATAAACATATATTTTTAATAATAAATATTATACATTATAATAAATATGGAACACTGTAGCATATTTTCAAGGGCTCATTTGAACAGCCAGGCTTTTGTATAAGCCATCCTTAATGGCTGCGTCACTCCTGGTGCAAGATTCGTCTGGGTTCGTCGACCCTCTTAATTGTAAAAACAAGCCATGTTTTCTAAACAGCTCAACAAATATGTAAATATTCACTAATGCATTTCGTCAAATTTCAATATGCCTCTTATTTATACATGTGGATATCCTGAAAACCTGATAGATTTTACTATTCGATAAAACCACCACAACCTGAGTCCGAGGTTTGTTGGTGTATGTTTGACGTGTACCATGTCCTGTTGTCTGCACATGTTTGTGTGAGTTATTAAAGGTCTGAGAGGTAGTAACACGGGACGGCGCCATCGACTATACCAAGACACGTGAGGGCCCCTCCTCTGTTACTGCCTAGGTTTATCAAGACGCTCTCACTAATACTTAGCATTTGCTTGGTTACCACCTAGGGTTAAACACAATTACCCTACCACATAACACGGCAGAGCTGTGGGAAGTCCTCTTCATTTTCTTCAATTTGTTCTTAGCTTGCACATCACCATGGAAACACAGAGTCATTATGGAAAATATAGTCAGCATTAGTGTGAAAGAGTAAAAGCTCTTTCAATAAAGCACATCCTTTCAGAATGTCGATAAAATATTTTTGGATTTTAGATAATAGTATTGCTGCAAAAGTTACATATTCCAATCAAATACAGCCAGTGTCATTGCTGAAGCTCCACATAACACAGTATCCTTTTAACCGTTCACAAAACTATTGGCTAATTAGAGAAAATAGGGCTCTAAACCTAACCTGGGATTTCGCTGCCTTCATTGGTGAATTTCGGGGTTGCCGAATGCCGTGCCGTTTTAGTGTTGGATTTACCTCATAGCGCCTTTTTAACCATCCTGTGCTTCACTTCTCTTTTTCTCTCTCTTGCAGGTTCATTTTCATCCCTATTTTCTCCCTGATTTCTGATTTTGACTCTGTGGGGCAGATTTACAAGCCCCCTGCGCCACCAGTACGTCACTTTTTGTGACAACTGGTGGCGTATTTCTCTGCCCCATATTTACAAGGACAGGAAAAGCCACCCTGCGTGACTTTTCCTGTCCTTGTAAATATGGCCCCTTTACACGCAGCACTTTGCGTGAAAGGGGCATTCCATGGGTGTTGCTGTGGGTGTTCCCACGCAACACCCATGGAACAAGACACATTTCCAGATTTACAAGGAATCGTAAATCTGGAAATGCGTTAGAATGCTACGCCTCCCCAAGCGTAGCGAGGCGCAACGAGGAGAAATGTTTTAATTTCTCCTCGTTCTTACCTCTTTGAATGCATCCTGCATTCTACAGCACGCTTTGAAAGAGGAAAATGCCTGTAGTGATTGTTTTTATGCAGGAAGGTGCCCCTTCCTGCCCAAAAACAATCTCGCCATGACGCAGGCATCCTTGCACAATGGTGCAAGGGTGCCTGCGCCGGTGCATGGCAGCTGTTTGTGCGCCAGCACAGGGGAGAGCAGAGAAATGCGACATATTATTGTAAATATGTCGCATTCATGTGCTTTGGAAGTGCCGCAGCGTGGCGCAGCCAAAGGGCTTGCGTTGCCGTGCTGCGGCACTTCCTTGTAAATCTGCCCCTCTGTTTCTATATTTCTGTTCGCCCCTCTTTCTAACTTTTCTATCTTTCTTTCTATTGCTCTGGTTCAAAGTTTGATGGTGAAAAATAAGTCCTGGTCCCTAAAAACGAGTGCCGATACTCACCAATTAGAACCACTGCCACATATTAAGCACTGCTAATAGCAATTGAAATATCACAATATTTGTGGATATGAGCAGGTTTAACATTGACCAGAAGATTTCAGAAAATAAGACCTATAAACTAATTTAGTGCCTGGATGAAGAGCCTTCACTGGCGCTAAATGAGGCCCTGCATAGTGCATGCTAACATAACACATTAGCAGATTCTATCATTGCCCATCATAGGAGACTCATAGAAGAAGTGGATATTGTTGAAACTCTACCTAATATTTTGCTGAGAATATTCCGTTTTGCTAACACCAGGAAAATTATGTAAAAGCAGGACAAGCGATGCACAACCTAATAGTGTGTTTCTTAAAAACCTTCAGTAGCATGAAAGTTTCTTCTGGTTATAACCTCTCATGCTATATACCACAGTGTGAGCACACTGAACATATCTAGGGCCAGATCATCAAAGTATACAGAATGGACATTAGCTTGAAATGCTAGAGAATACATTAAGTGAGAACTAAGGGCCTGATATTATAAGGGATTTTGGGGCCACAAACTAGGATTTGTGACCACAAAACCCTGTATTTACAATATATTAACCCCATTTTGTGATTAAAAAAAGTTTTTTCTGAATCTCAAAAAGGGGTTACCAACCTATTGACCCTCTCTGAAGCGTCATCCCCAAACCTTTAGGCTTCACCCTCCTGTTATCTTATGTGCACTTTACCACTGCTAATCAGAGCTGAAGTGCTTGTGCCCTCTCCCTTAAACATGGTAAAATTGTCTTACACGCAATTGTCACCTTTAATTTACTTGTAAGTCCCTAGTAAAATGGTACTACATGTAGGCAGGGCCTGTAAATTAAATGCTACTAGTGGGCCTGCAGAACTTATTGTGCCACCCACTTGTGCAGTCCTTTTTAAACATGACTCAGGCCCGCCATTGTACCCTGTGTGTGAAGTCTTAAACTGCAGTTTCAACCTGGCAAAATAAACCTTTTGCCAGCCCTAAACCTTCTTTTTTAAGACATATGTCACCCCTAGGATAGGCGTTAAACTGCCCATAGAGCAGGGTGCAGTGTGTTTGAAAAGTTGGACATGTACTTTTAACTTTTACATGTCTTGGTAGTGAAAACCTCTTAGATTTGTTTTTCACTACTGCAAAGCCTGCTTCTCCCATAGGATTGAGTTATCTTATTACATTTAATATGTGATAACTCTCAATTGGGAGCAGGTAGGAAAGTCGAGTTTGGTGCCTAAAGAACTGTAATTTAAAACCCTTTTTAATGGTAAAGTCAGATTTTAAGTCACAATTCAGAAAATGCCACTTTTAGAAAGTTGCCATTTTCTTGTCCTTACCATTTGGTGCCTACAGCTTGTAGCCTGGGTTGCATGAATAGGTGTAGCTTGCAGTTGGTCTTTGTGTGTTACTCCCAGACAATAAGACAAAGGGGGAATACTTGTTGGCAGGATGGGCCGTGTCTGCTCTGATGAGGGGGAGAAGCTGTCACCTACCACACTAGCTCACCACAAAGGCTATGCCCAGCACACTCACAAAGTGTTTCACACTAGTCTTTTGTGCCCCCAGGCAATCTGGGGCCAGGACAGGGAGGCAGGAAAGTCCAGACACCTCTGTAGGGGGAGGAGTCTAGAAGCTTCTCCCATTTCAAAGTGGGCACTAGGTATAAATAGTGGACCCTCAGACCCATCTCTTCAGTAAACTAATTGACCTGTGGAAGACCCAGACGGACCGCTGTGCTGCTCTGCTCTGCTGCAAGAAGGACTGCTACTCTGCTGCCAAGCTGCCCGAGTGAGAAAGACTGGACCTACTTCTTGAACCCGGGACCACCAAAGTGACTCCAAGGGCCAGTTGGTTGCCCTCCTTATCAGAGCCTCAGGGACAGAAAAGGCTCCAACCAACATTGAGCCTAGCATCTGGACTCTGCCTGCTCAGTGTCTTAGCCCCAAGGGATGTCACGCCAGTCCTGGACCCTTGGAAGTGGGCCTGAAGGTGCTCTGCCAGCACAGCTGTGGTCCTGTGAGCAGAACCGACGCAGAGCGATGCATCTGATCACGATCACTTTGGAACTGCTGCTGCGCAACACAAACCATTGAAGGACCACACATCCCAGCACGCAGCTTCCTACGAATTGCTACTACATGACACAGCCTCTCTGCATCTCACACATCTCCGGAGCTACTGATTGGACTATTGTCATTTTTATCTCAAATAATTTATTACATTTTACTCTATTTTTCCTCTATTTTCTCATCTACTTTTCTAAATTGCTACGGGATTTTCCTTGTGTTGTGTTTTCACTTTATTACTGTTGGAAGTGCTAAAACGTTTTGGTGACGGGGCATCGTACAAATAAACACTTCAAGCATCCCAGTGTGTCCTGGTATACTCTAAACTGTGGGGAAAAGGTGAATTGAAATTAGGGCTTCCAGAGCCCGACCAGAGCTGCCGCAACAAGGAGCCCCGGGTCTCTAGATCTCTTTGGTGTGAATGAATATATATTTATATATATACATACGATACTGAAGGCGTACGCAGTGTGCTGCCAGACCGCTGTGGATGCACATTGGCGTCCGCGCCTGGACGCGTAATATAAAACTGCTCCTGAAAAAATATCCCAGATACCAAGTGAACAAGGCTAGTGTACCCAAAACGTGTAGACGTTGTCTGCGATGTGCGTTATCTGCAATTTTGAATACATTTTTTGCACCACAGGAGTGCCGTCTGTGGGATATTTTTTCAGGAGCAGTTATATATATATATATGGAGCTTTGTGGTTTCTGCACTAAAAGGAGAAAAACAGTCCTGCCATAGCCAGTAACTAACACAGAAACCTACTGAGGTACTTGAATTTTAATAATGTGGATTTGGCAGCCGTAATGATTACAAACTTACCTGTGGAATGAACTCTAAATACCAGGATGCACTTTGCTGATACGCCCAGGGGGCGAGACTTAATGAATTGCTATTTAAGAGTTGCGGCACGCTGCCTTTCCGCATTTTGCCAAACACCTGTGATCAAGGGCGCAAGACGCCCAAAACGCGTAAGGATTAAAATATTGGCAAAAGAATTCTGTGTGTTTGCTGGTCCTGAGCAGAGCTGCCTTGCAGAAATAAAGGATTACACAAGGTGTGTGCCTCTCCAAATCTGGTGCTTTGTGGTTGGAATATATATATATATATATATATTCACTGAAAAAACCATAGGTTTTAGGGACAGTTATAGTTAGTTGGACATTGCACTCGTACAAAACCCATGAAATTCCCCGTTATAGTTAGTTCAGATAACTATAACTCGCGCCCCATAATGCACTTCTGATGACGTCACATATTACATCACTCATGACATGGTCAGTGACATCACTGATGACATCTCAAATGACATCACTGATGACATCATCCAGTGACTGTGTGTTTCTGTAAAGTTTAAATATGTTTAATATATATAGGGAAAGGCGTATTGAAGAATGAGTGGGTGTATAAGTGTCTGAATGGATGATTTAGTAGGTGCGTGACTAACTCTATAAGTGAGTGATTAAACGTATCTTACTGAATGCATGGGTTAGTGACTAAACTGGGTGAATGTCTGTATCCGTCTGTCTGTTGCTGTGTAAGTGGCTGCATGGGTTTGTGAATAGCTACATGAGTGTCTATATGAGTTATTGATTGGTTGTCTGAGTATCTGTATGTGTGCCTGAGTGTTTGTGTGGGTGGGGTGTGTGCGACTCTGTGCATGGATGTGTGAGTGGGTGATTCACTGGGTGGATGGTTTCAAGAGTGCATCTGTGATAGACTGTATGGGTGGGTAAGTGTGTGTAAGAGTGTGTTAGTGAGTGAATGTATGTCCCAGTGGTACATGTGTGAGTAACTACATATGTGAAAGGCAGTATATATGTGTGTTGGAGTATATAAATAGCTATAAGCGAGTGTGTGATTGTGAGAGTGACTGTATGGATGAGTGTGTGCTTGCATCAGTGATTGTATAAGAGCGTAAGAATGTGCTAGTATTTGTATGAGTAAGTGAGCTGGTATAGATGAGTAAATGTGTGTGTGCTTAATTTTTTGCATGACTGACTAGGTGTGTGAGTACCTCTATGGATGAGTGGCGGTGTGTGAGTGTTTATATAGGTGTATGAGTGCATATAATAGTCCTGTACTGAGTGACTATAAGTATGAGTGACTGTACGGGTGAGTGAGTAGATGTGTGTGTGTAGACCTAAGAATCAGTGAGTGTGTATATAGTAATTGGTGTTGGAGTGTCTATGGTTTTGACAATGGCAGTCTGTAATTTACAGTGGGTGTATCAAAAGTTATATTAGGGTGTGAGAAGATGCATCAAATTATCACATGGATGATGTCATCAGTGATGTCATCAGTGATGTCATTTGAGATGTCATCAGTGATGTCATCAGTGATGTCACTGACCATGTCATGAGTGATGTAATATGTGACGTCATCAGAAGTGCATTGCGGGGCGCGAGTTATAGTTACCTGAACTAACTATAACGGGGGAATTTCACGGGTTTTGTACGAGTGCAATGTCCAACTAACTATAACTGTCCCTAAAACCTATGGTTTTTTCAGTGAATTTGTAAGGTTTTTTAAATGCTAATTTCTAACTATAACGTGCCTGAAACCGATGGTTTTTTCAGTGAATTTCAAAGGTTTTGTAAATGACAATTTTTAAATGTATTAATTGTTATATTTATTTTTTTGATACTGATTTACAACATTTTTTTAAACTATTTATTTTTAGATATTTTATTTTTTAAATTACATTGTAATTACATTATACATTACATTACAAAATATACTTTCTCAGAATGAATTACTTTAGTTTAAATACTTTGCAAATAGGCAATAGACTTTTAAGTACAGTAGTTACAGTTGTTGCAATGGGCAACACAATTTCAAAAACAATGCAACATTGAGCTCAATGTGAATTTCTAGTTAAATGCAATTAGTTACTTTATGGATTACTTTTCTAACCACAGGACTGGATCCTAGATTCAGTCCTGGGACATCTCCTGTAAACAGTTGAGTAAAAGCGTTTTGGTTACAGTAGTGATTTTTAAGGGATATTATTGTATTTTAAAAGTTGACAGAAACTTTTTCACATAGAATCACCAATGTTATCCTATGGGAGGAAATTCACTTAGCAGGTAAGTAGTGTTATCGTTACTTTTTCTTACTCACTGGTGGATCCTGGATTCAGCACTGGTGCATCTCCTGTAAACAGTTGAAAGAATGCGTTTAAGTCATACAGGCGATTTTTAAGGAATATTTGTAGTTTGTGAAAATCGACACAAACTTTTCTGCTGAAAACCAGACAATGGATTCCTATGGACGGAAATACAAGTTACTGGTAAGTATGGTTAGAATTACTTGTCAGGGTCAGTGCTGGGCAAAAAGATGCAGCACTGGGTTCTCTCCTGATAACAGGTGAGTAAATCGGAATTCGTAGTTCTGCTGATTTTAGAGGAATATTTGTAAGTTTCAAAAATCGACACTTAGAAACTTTTTCAGCAAAAAGCAGGCAATGATATCCTATGGAAGGAAATTCAAGTTACTGGTAAGTACGGTTAAAATTACTTTTCAGGATTAGTACTGGGCTCAAAGATGCAGCACTGTGGTCTCTCCTGATAACAGGTGAGTAAATCGGAATTCGTATGTCGGTTGATTTTAGAGGAATATTATAAAGTTCCAAATCTCCACACTTAGAAGAATTTCCAAGTGAAACCAGTCAATGTTAGCCTATGGAAGGAAATTCAAGTTACTGGTAAGTATGGTTAGAATTACTTTTCAGGATCAGTACTGGGCTCAAAGATGCAGCACTGAGGTCTCTCCTGATAACAGGTGAGTAAATCGGAATTCGTAGTTCTGCTGATTTTAGAGGAATATTTGTAAGTTTCAAAAATCGACACTTAGAAACTTTTTCAGCAAAAAGCAGGCAATGATATCCTATGGAAGGAAATTCAAGTTACTGGTAAGTACGGTTAAAATTACTTTTCAGGATTAGTACTGGGCTCAAAGATGCAGCACTGTGGTCTCTCCTGATAACAGGTGAGTAAATCGGAATTCGTAGTTCGGTTGATTTTAGAGGAATATTATAAAGTTCCAAATCTCCACACTTAGAAGAATTTCCAAGTGAAACCAGTCAATGTTAGCCTATGGAAGGAAATTCAAGTTACTGGTAAGTATGGTTAGAATTACTTTTCAGGATCAGTACTGGGCTCAAAGATGCAGCACTGAGGTCTCTCCTGATAACAGGTGAGTAAATCGGAATTCGTATTTCGGCTGATTTTAGAGGAATATTTGTATGTTTCAAAAATCGACACAGAAACTTTTTCAGCAAAAAGCAGGCAATGATATCCTATGGAAGGAAATTCAAGTTACTGGTAAGTACGGTTAAAATTACTTTTCAGGATTAGTACTGGGCTCAAAGATGCAGCACTGTGTTCTCTCCTGATAACAGGTGAGTAAATCGGAATTCGTAGTTCAGCTGATTTTAGAGGAATATTTGCACAATGGTGAAGGAAGGGGTGGGGCCTGAGGTGACATGTCTGCAAACACGCCCTGTAGCGCGTTTTAAGTTGGAGAATTAATTCCTCCTCAATCCTGAGGGTCCCTAGGGGCCAACTAGCCCACCAGGAACCTCCAGTATGCGCCAGGGGCTGCGTTGCAGAGAGGTGTACAGAGGCCACGCCCCTTTTACAACACTCTGCAACGCAGCTCCGTGGCGCTTACTGGAGGTACCTGGTGGGCTAGTTGGCCCCCAGGACCCCATCCCCAAGGCATGCCCTCTTTTTAAAAATTTTAAATATTTGGAGGGGGCTGCGTGGCCCCCTCCTCAGGCCATTTAAGGCCCCGGGGACCCCATCCCCGGGGCCGGCCTTTCCGTTTTTTTTTTTCAAAGTTTTTCTTTATTTTTGGGGAGGGGGCTGCGTGGCCCCCTCCCGAGCCACTACTTGCCCCGGGACCACATCCCCCGGGGCTGGCCCTCTCCGTTGGGGACTGTGGGGATCCCCAATCCCCCACAGTCCCGCCGGCTCCCGCGTCCCTCGGGAGCCGGCATTGCTTTCCACATGGGGAGCTGCTAAGATGCAGCTCCCCATGTGGAAAGCAATCTGCTTTGAATTTTGGAAGAGAGAGCAGGTTTCCCTGCTCTCTCTTCCAAAATCCAAAGCAGTTTGCAATGGCAGGACGGGAGCCGCGAGGCTCCCGTCCTGCCATAGCAAACAGCAGTGTCCCGGGGGTGGGCACCCCGGGACACTGCAGGAGCTGGCCCTCGGGGGTGATGGTCCCCAGGGCCATCAAGGGCTCCAGGAGGGGGGCCGCACGGCCCCCCTCCCTTCAATTGCACAGCCCCGGGGAGGTGGTGGTCCCCGGGGCTCTGGGGGTCCGTAACGGACTCCCACATTTATTTTCTAAGTGCCCCAGGGAGGTGGTGGTCCCCGGGGCGTGTGGGGGGGCTGAAGCCGCCCCACACGTTATTAAAAATTAAAAAAAGAAGCCCCGGGGGGTGGCGGTCCCCGGGGCTGCGGGAGGGCAGGAGAGCCCTCCCGCACCATTTTTTTTATAAAGCCCCGGGTGGTGGCGGTCCCCGGGGCTTGGGGGCCTCAGAGGCCCCCCATATAAAACATAAACCCACCCCCGCATGACCCCGGGACTTGGGCCACCCGGGGGCAAAATAAAATCGAATCGCAGATTTTTTTTTTTATCGGCGGGATTCGCGCACCCTAGGCGCATCCCGCCGATTTAAAAAAAAATGCTTTTTCTGCCCAGGGGGTCCTTGTGGGACCCCCTGAGCAGACCTAGGGGTCAGGGTGTTTCTACCCTGCCCTCTTTGTGCGTTTTGCGCACTTGTTTCTTGTGGTTTTTTTTTAATCGGCGGGATCCGCGCACCCTAAGCGCATCCCGCCGTTTAAAAAAAAATGCTTTTCTGCCCAGGGGGTCCTTGTGGGACCCCTGAGCAGACCTAGGGGGTCAGGGTGTTTCTACTCTGCCCCCTTTTGTGCTTTGCGCACTTGTTTCTGTCCCTCGGTTCTACCGAGGGACAAAATGGCTGCCAACACTTCCTGATTTGGAGTGTTGACAGCCACTTGACAGCCAATTAGCATGCAGCTCGTGATCGGGAGGGTACGCGGACCCTACTTGGCCATAGATATATATGTGACTTTACTTTTGATTTTCTCAGGAACTACTGAACGGATTTACACCATTTAAGCAAAAGGCACGACACTGAACCAAGGGCTACCTCTTTGCCAAATTTGGTGTAATTCCGTTCAGCAGTTCGGGCTGTAGCTGCGACTAAAGGTTCCTATGGAAAAATGAATGGGGAAAACGCGTTTTGGGACCCCCCTTTTTTCTCGGCCCCCGCTTTACGAATCACCCCGAGACTTTCAGGATAGGAGCGGACCGGAACGCCCCAACAAGTTGGAAGCTTTCGCGAAGATTCGTCAACCGACGCCAACGTTATTGCAAATAGAATGTTGCGGATTTCCTATGGAAAATAGGTCCTAACTATAACTATCTACTGGCGACCGCCAGTAGATTATATATATATATATATATATATATATATATTTTTTTTTTTCCAAACAAAAGCACGCATACAATAAGTAACGTGCGACAGGCCACACCAACATTGCTCAGTAAATTCTTTTATTGTAGGCAGGAGAGCAGGCATAACACGTTTCGAATCTTGACGATTATTTGTCAAATGCAAATGTTTCTAAGCGGAATCATTGGTTCTTTTATACAAACACAACGTGAACACTGACAAAGGAATAATTGTCCACATTCGTTTAAGGAGGCAGTAAATTAAATTATTTCGGAGTTCAAAAGCAGTTTGTTTTAAATGCTGGTGAATATTTATCATACTTTTACAAGGGTAAATCCTTCGGAAGTAAAGTATTCCCACTATTTTTCTTTCACCGTCGCATTTGATAATTACATTCACGTAGTTACCCGGACCACAGTATCCATAATGACCCATTGCTGCTCCTTAAATATCCATTAGTAATTCAGTGTTCCATTTGTGATAATCTCTAGGCTTGTTATCGCTGTGTGGCAAGTGCCTCAATTTGGCCTTCAAAAGGAAAGTTCCACATATTGGCAGAGTCATAAGGTCACTGCAGATAGCAAGCATTCCACTTTTCAACCTCAATTGATTTGTTACTTGCCTTGCAAAACAGTCTTCACACAAGCAACGAAGTGCTCAGGAAATCTTTCCGCAAACTCTGGCTGTTCAAAATGTTCACCTTCGAATAGAAGCGGGCCTTTCAACATCGGCCCTGCCATCAATATTTTTATTAAATCCATGCGCGTCATGTTGGACGCTATGTTTACTTTAACGCAAGAATTCCACCTATGGTCATGTGACCAAGACTCCGGAAGGAGTTGAAACGCATCGTGTATTTGTGCCCGAATAAACCTGATTTTCGTTAGAAACTGCAAACCAGAGTGGCTCGTTTCTTCATCAATACCCTGGGTGAGAGGATTTCTGTGTATGCTGGTGTGGTGGCGTCCGCACGACACGAGCCCCTGCTCGCTTGGATGGGCGTTCTATGACGCCAGTCTGTGTTACATATATATATATATGATCAAGGCAGGAAGTGCCGAAACGCGTTACAGCGTATTTTGAATTAAAGGACAGAATTGCTAAAATGCTATCCCCGTGTCTGTGTCCATTTCAATACTAAGGATTTGGATGTGGTGTTCATATATATATATGTATGCACATATATATATATATATATATATATATATATATATATATATATATATAAATATACACACACACACACACATATGTATACATATTTTATATATTCACTGAAAAAAATGTTAAAGTGATGTCATACTGAAAAAAGAACAAAGGTGAGGATATAATAAAGTGAAAATGTAAGTTAAAACATAAAACTGTGACATAAGAAAATCACTGAAATGTATCAGTTATAGTTAAATGTCATTTGAGATGTCATCAGTGATGTCACTGACCATGTCATGAGTGATGTAATATGTGACGTCATCAGCAGAGCCTTGCAGGGTCCCGAGTTATATGTCTCTGGTTTTGTACAAGTGAAATGTCTGACTGTTAGAAATGGGGGTCTCTAGTTGGCAGAGGTAGGTACCTTTGACCAAATAGGGACCCTTGCTTCTAGTCAGGGTAAGGGGGATACACACTTTAGATAACCCCTGCTCACCCCCTTGGTAGCTTGGCACGAGCAGACAGGCTTATCCCAAAGGCAATGTGTAAAGCATTTGTACCAACACTCACAGTAACACAGTGAAAACACCACAAATGGACACCACACCAGTTTAGAAAAATAAACATCTTTATCTAAACTAAACAAGACCAAAACGACAAAAATCCAACATACAGAAACTCAGTAGAATGTCTTTAGAAAGGTTGTTGCAAAAATAAACTTGTAGATGATCAAATGCGACACTCAGTCTCAAAGTACCTGGGATGCGTAACGCAAAACAACCAAAAGGGGCGCAGACAAGGCGATGCGTTGGTTCTTCCTGCGCTCCGGTTCCGATGCAACAAGATGGCGCCTTGATGCGTTGCGACGATCTGGTGCGATACGACAAGATGGCATCTTTGTTGCAATGCGACAACGTGGAGGCGATGCGTGGACGCCCGAAGGCCGTGCGGCGAACTCAGTGGTTTTCTGAGCCGCGACAGGCCCTGCAACATGCTTCTCCGGTGATGCGACACCACCCTCGGTGACGGTGACACGCTTCTCCGGTGTTGCGACAGCGATCAGCGGCGGCGCGCTTCCTCAGCGATGCGACGGCCCTGCGACACGCTTCTCCGGTGATGCGGCAGCACGATTCTCCGGTGATGCGACGGCAAACAGCGGCAGCAGCGACATGCTTCCTCGATGATGCGGCTGCTGCGGCGGCGTCACACTTCTCTCTTGTTGCGTCGTGCTTCCAGCTCCCCACAGCAAAGTGGCCTCACACACAGGTTACAGGCCCTCCTGGCAGACTGTAACTCCCAGCAAGGAAGTTCAGGGAAGTTGGGGGTGAAGTCCTTTTGTGCCTGGGACTTCAGAAACAGGAGGCCAACTCTTCTCAGGCCCTTGGAGACTTTTTTTCAGATGGACACAGCACACAGCAAAGTCCTTCTTCAAGCAGGGGACACAGCACACAGCAAAGTCCCTTGGCCCTCTCCTCAGGAGAAACAGCAAACTGCAGGCCAACCCCAGACACACAGCAAGGGCAGTACTTCTCCTCAGTCTCTTCAGCTGATCTTCTTTGGCAGGGATTCCTCTTGATCACGAAGTAGTCTAACTTTCAGGGGTTTCAGCTCTCATATTTATACCCCAAAAGTCTTTGTTCTCTATGTGTGAGGGGTCCTGGACCCAGTCCAAACCAGTTCTGGGTGCACTCTGCCAGTGCACAACTTCTTCCTTTGTTAGTGTGGGCCAGGGTCATCAGACAAACCGCAGGAGGTGGAGCCAGCATTGTGGAAGGCAGGCACAGCCCTATTCAGGCCCAGGTGCTACTCCTCCCACCACTCCAAATGCAGATAGGTCTGTTCAGCCTAGTGCTGACTCACCCAGACTCCTGGAGCCACCCCAGCCCCTGTCACTCTCAAACCAGACAGTCAATACACAAGCAGGCAGAGGCACACAGAAAGGTTGAACAAGAAAAGAGCCACTTTCAAAAAGTGCTATTTTCAAACACTGAATTTAAAAACCATCCACCCTAAAAGATGTGTTATTAAATTCTGAGTTCAGGGGTACCCGATTCCAAATTTCTATCTTGCTCCTATGGGAAGATATGCAGGTAAGCATGCCACACAGCATTCCCCATTCTGTCCAATGGGCAAGATAGCCTTATAATAGTGAAAAACGAAATTGGCAGTATTTCACTATCAGGACATGTCACCCACACTAGTACATGTCCTACCTTTCACATACACTGCACCCTGCCCAGGGGGGTGCTGTGGGCCTACCATAGGGGTGTCCAATGTGTAAGAAAAGGGAAGGGTCAGGCCTGGCAAGTGGGTACACTGGCCAGGTCAACGTGGCAGTTAACAAACTGCACACCTTCACTGCAGTGGCAGGCCTGAGACATCATTTTAGGGCCACTCATGTGGGTGGCACAATCAGTGCTGCAGGCCCACTAGTAGCATTTGAATTACCAGCCCTGGCACACTCAGTGCACTTTACTAGGGACCTACGGGTAAAACAAATATGCCAATCATGGATAACCAATCATAATAACAATTTACTCAGGGAACACTTGCACTTTGGCACTGATCAGCAGTGGCAAAGTACCCAAAGCATCTAAACCAGCAAAAATGAAATCCAGCACAGTGTCAAAAAATACAGGAGGTAGAGGCAAAAAGTCAGGGGAAACCATGCCAAGGATGCCAGGTCTAACACTGACTAACTATAACGTCCCTGAAACCTATGGTTTTGTTTGGTGAATTTGTAAGGTTTTTTAAATGCCAATCCCTCACTATAATGTCCCTGAAACCTCTGTTTTTTTCAGTGAATTTCTAAAGTTTTTTAAATGCTAATTTCTAACTATGCCTACATAGGTAGGACATGTGTAGAAAGAGGAAGAAAGGCGCGGAAAGAAGCAAGAGAAGCGCAGAAAGAGGCAAGAGAGGTGCAGAAAGAGAAAGAAAGGTGCAGAAAGAAGCAAGAGATGTGCAGAAAGAACCAACAGAGATGCAGAAAGAGGCCTCCTTCGACTGTACCTTACAACAGACTCATACAAAGTAGCGTAATCACTAATCCTTCTTCCAAGATGTATTAAACCTCACTTTTCTCTTGAAGGTTCACTATTCATTGACTGCTCAGAATGTTAGGCGTACCAAATATAAAACAGCAATCCAAAGCATATCACTGTTGTAAGTCTGACCAAGTTTGTGAAGTTATGCATGCGTGTGTCTCTACTTTTACCTAGTGACACGTTACATAAAAATAAACATACAAATAATGAAATACCTGTGTTTCAAACAGCATACTCTGTAAATTTGTGTACAAAAAGGTAGAAGCAAGAGAAGTGCAGAAAGAAGCACCATAGGTGCAGAAAGAGGCAAGAGGGGTGCAGAAAAAAAGCAAGAGAGATGCAGAAAAAATCAAGAGAAGTGCACAAGGAACCAACGGAGGTGCAGAAAGAGGCAAGAAGGGTGTAGAAAGAGGCAAGAGAAGAGCAGAAAGAAGCAACAGAGGTACAGAAAGAGGCAAGAGAACTGCAGAAAGAGGCAAGAGAGTTGCAGAAACAGGTAAAAGAGGTACAGAAAGAGAGAACAGGGGTGTAGACAGAGGCAAGAGAGGTACAAAAAGAGGGAAGGGGGGTCCAGAAAGAGGCAAGAGGGGTACAGAAATTTGCAAGAGAGGTGCAGAAAGAAGCAAGAGCAGTGCAGAAAGAACCAACAGAGATGAGGAGCGAAGCAAGAGGGGTGCAGAAAGAGGCAACAGAAGTGCAGAAAGAAGCAAAAGAGGTACAGAAAGACAGAAGAGGGTGCAGAAAGAGGTAAGAGAAGTGCTGAAAGAGGCAAGAGAGGTACAGAAAGAGGCAAGAAAGGTGCAGAAAGAGGGAAAAAGGGTGCAGAAAGAGGCAAGAGGGGTGCAGAAAGAAGCAACAGAGGTGCAGAAAGAAGCAAGAGAAGTGCAGAAGGAAGCAACAAGGGTGTAAAAAGAGGGAAGAAGGGTGCAGTAAGAGGCAAGAGGGGTGCAGAAAGAAGCAACAGAGGTCCAGAAGGAGGCAAAAGAAATGCAGAAAGAGGCAAGAGAGTTGTAGAAACAGGCAAAAGATGTGGAGAAAGAGGGAACAGGGGTACAGACAGAGGCAAGAGAAGTGTAGAAAGAGGGAACAGGGGTGCAAAAAGAGGCAAGAGGGGTGCAGAAATTTGCAAGAGAGATGCAGAAAGAAGCGAGAGCAGTGCAGAAAGAACTAAGAGAGGTGCAAAAAGAGACAAGAGGGGTGCCGAAAGAGGCAAAAGATTGGCAGAAAGAAGCAAAAGAGGTACAGAAAGAGGGAAGAGGGTGCAGAAAGAGGCAAGAGAACTGCAGAAAGAGGCAACAGAGGTGCAGAAAGAGGGAACAGGGGTGCAGACAGAGGCAAGAGAAGTGCAGAAAGAGGAAACAGGGGTGCAAAAAGAGGCAAGAGGGGTGCAGAAATTTGCAAGAGTGGTGCAGAAAGAAGCGAGAGCAGTGCAGAAAGAACCAAGAGAGGTACAGAAAGAGGGAAGAGGGTACAGAAAGAGGCAAGAGAACTGCAGAAAGAGGCAACAGAGGTGCAGAAAGAGGCAAGACAGGTGCAGGAAAAGGGAAGAAGGGTGCAGAAAGGAGCAAGAGAGGTGCAGAAATAGGGAAGAGCAGTGCAGAAAGAGACAAGAGAGGTGCAGAAATAGGCAAGAGAGATACACAAAGAGGGTAGAAGGGTGCAGAAATAGGCAAGAGGGGTGCAGAAAGAAGCAAGAGAAGTGCAGAATGAAGCAACAGGGGTACAGAAAGAGGCAACAGGGGTGCAGAAAGTGGCAAGAGGGGTTCAGAAAGAGGCAACGGAGGTGCAGAAGGAGGCAAGAGAACTGCAGAAAGAGGCAAGAGAGTTGCAGAAACAGGCAGAAGTGGTGCAGAAAGAGGTAACAGGGGTGCAGACAGAGGCAAGAGAAGTGCAGAGAGAAGGAAGAGCGGTACAGAAATTTGCAAGAGAGGTGCAAAAAGAAGCAAGAGCAGTGCAGAAAGAACCAAGAAAGGTGCATAAAGATGCAAGAGGGGTACAGAAAGAGGCAAGAGAAGTACAGAAAGAAGCAAAAGTGGTGCTGAAAGAGGGAACAGGGGTGCAGACAGAGGCAAGAGAAGTGCAGAAAGAGGCAAGAGGAGTGCAGAAAGAGGCAGGAGAACTGCAGAAAGAAGCAAAAGAGGGACAGAAAAAGGGAAGAGGGTACAGAAAGAAGCAAGAGAACTAAAGAGAGAGGCAACAGAGGTGCAGAAAGAGGCAAGGCCGATACAGGAAAAGGGAAGAAGTGTGCAGAAAGAGGCAAGAGAGATGCACATAGAGGGAAGGGGGGTGCAGAAAGAAGCAAGAGTGGTGCAGAAAGAAGCAAGAGAAGTGCAGACTGTAGCAACAGGGGTGCAGAAAGAGTCAAGTGGGGTGCAGAAAGAGGCATGAGGGGTGCAGAAAGAGGCAACAGAGGTGCAGAAGGAGGCAAGAGAACCGCAGAAAGAGGCAATAGAGTTGCAGAAACAGGCAAAAGTGGTGTAGAAAGAGGGAACAGGAGTGCAGACAGAGGCAAGAGAAGTGCAGAAAGAGGGATCAGGGGTGCAGAAAGAGGCAAGAGGTGTGCAGAAATTTGCAAGAGAGTGTAGGAGAGTAGGATCTGCTTCACATGGGTACCCCCACTTTTTGCTGATGCTTCACTGTTTTTCGACTTTAGTCTGGCTGGGGCCCTGCTAATCAGAACCCCAGCCTAGCTGCTTCCTCTCTAAAATGGTTTCCATGTGCCTTAGGCACATCTCTGATTGGAATCTGGAGTGCCCTTATAAGTCCCTAGTATATGGTATACTATGTACCCAGGGCATAGGTACCTCAGAGGCCTGCCAGGGGCTGAAGCATGTATTATGCCACCCCTGGAAGGCCAGCCAAAAGGACACCACAGGTCTGCTACTGCAGCCTGGGTAAGGTGGTGCATGCACCCCTTATTGTGATATAGGTTACCTATATCACTGCATATGCACACATATAAACCTATAAGTCACTCCTATGGCAGGCCTTATCAATCCTGAAGGCAGAGTGCTTGGTTCTTATGTGAGAGGGTGCCCCTGCATGAGCAGAGCCCCTCTGCAGTGTTCGGAGACCCTTCTCTGATGCTGTTTGTAGTGCAGCCTGACCATATACTCTTAAGTGCATTATATCCTCGCGGTACAATGCTAACTTTGGACTGGCTGCACCAAAACATGTTGTGTTTGGTGTCAAACATCTTGGAATACTACCCCCCGCCAGTTCTGGCGGCGGGGGTAGCATTCCACCCTTCTAGAGGAGAGACATGTACACACCGGCCTGCCCGGTAACTTCTTTCCAGAGCCCTGGCATCACAAAATGGATGCTGCTGCCACAGACACGGGTCTGGCCTCCTGCTGCTGACTGAAACTCCGGCAGGGGAGGCCTGGACAATAGGTTTCCTGTCCAAGGGAGGTGTAACCACCTCCCCAGACAGGATGATGTGTATTGGGGCTGGGCGGGAGCACTCTCTGGTGCTTTGAAGTCCTGCACTGGGGGCACATTTGGTGTCCCTGTGCATACCCCAGTTCAAACCGGCTCAGGGGCTTCCAGCCCCTGCTCTGGCATGAAACTGGACAAAGGGAAAGGGGTGTAACCACCCCTCTGCCCTGACCCTCCCATAGGTGGGTCCCCAGAGTATGTCCAACCCCCTAACTTGCTATAAGTATGGGACCCCAGTCCTTAGGACTTTAGATTAACCTGGACGAAACTCTGACACAGAATCCTGGACCTTCGACGCTCTACTTTAAGATTAGAGGACTGAAGAATCTCCCTTGGGGTCAAGGAGTGACTCCCCTGCTTGGCAGGCACCTAAGAAGCAATTGTCCGGTCTGTATCGCTGAAGCTCCTGCCAGACGCTGAAGTCTTTGCAACACCAGAGGTAGATTTCCAGACTTCCCCAAGGCTGCCCTGAGTCCCCAGCAAAGCTGAGGCCCGTAGCTGTCGTGGGTAACGTGGAACCATGACCCCTGGACACCGAGCACATTTGCAGGTGCATCCTCTTTCTGGTCTCCCACGAAGTTGTGCTTTGGGCTCCGTGTAGCCCCGCCTCCAGCACTGACTGCACCGAAGATCACTGGCCTCCACTCCACGAGTGTCCTGTGAGCCAGCTCTAGGTGTGTCCACTCAAGGCTCCTTCGCGGTTGCTAGTCCATTGGCTAGTGGGCCCTCCAGAAGGCAACTCTTCTTCTGCTTGGGCTTTCCTGGTTGCTCCAGACGTGCCCTGACTTACCCTTGCTGGGTGAGTCCCTCAGACCTTGCTGGTCTGCACCACCGTCCTTCTTCTATTTCCACAAGACTTGCCGTTGCCAAGGCTTGTTGGGTCCAATCCGGTCGCCGACACCCCTGCAATCGACAGACGTCGTGGGACAGCTCGAATCCAGCTCCTGGTTGTCGTCGACGCCTCCTCGACCTCGTGGCTGAAGAGTCAAGATGACCGTCAACCTTCCTGAAGCACCCGACATCGGTGGGCATCCGCTCATCGCCTTCCTGGTCACTGGCTAGTGACCCAGACTCTGTCCCCTCTGCTTTCAGGTTCTTCAGATCTTCGATCCACCTTTGGATCCACCCGAACACTTTCGACTAGGCCGCCAGCAGCAATTTGCAGCAGATCGCCATTGAAAACAACGACGAAACCCGACCCCGAAAGACACCTATGCACCCAGCTTCCCTGGGTGAGGTGACTCGAGTACTCCGGTGCTCCCGTGGGTATAGACTCTAGAACAACCTAGTTCTAAAGGGGTTTGCTCCAAGTCCTCCTCTAAGTGTCCCTTTCCTTTAAAACTCCAACCGCGACATTCCCCATAGAAGTCAACGGCGGCTCGCGGCTGTGTTCTCACACTGCACGCGTCCCCGTGGGTCCCCTGTGTCACTACCTTGGGTGGTTCCTTGAGGGCCAAGCACTTCTACAGGCTCTAGGCCTTGTGTCTAGCTCAGTCGTGGTTCTTATACCACTTTATTGGTATATGGTTTGGTACGCCCCTAGGGCTCAAACATGTATTTGTGCTATTACTGTTGATAACTAACTTATAACTTATGTACTTCGAACTCTAGCCTCATAAAGAGACTAGAGGGGTGTGTTTAGCAATAAATACATATATTTTGAATATATACCTGGTGTGGTCCTCTTTCATTTGGTCACTCAAGAGATTATAGACTGGTAAAACAAGCTGCTTTACATTCCTTCAAGACTTAGCCTGAAGGCTGCTCTCCATAGCTACCACTAGGATAGCTTTCAATAAAGGTTGTCTTTAACCTATCTCCAATAAGGGGTTGTTTGGACTGGTGCAAGGTGCCCACTATAATTAGTGGACAGCATATACCAGGCCAACTTCTCACATTGGTGTGCAGCGTGTGGGATTCCAGCTTGCTATTGTTTTACCAGATAATCTCAATTGAATTGATCAACTGAAAACCACTAAGGGTACCTTAGGTACATATAAATCAAGCTTAGGATACAGTAAGTTCTACTGAACTTAGAGTTGTGTGTTAAGGGATAGCACAACCTTTCTACAACTCAAGAGAGTTTAGTAGGCCACACTAGAGTAGGTAGTGCATACACCACACCTCACTAGTAATGTCTTCACGGCCAGGAGCCAGTGAGTCCTTGCCAGAAGCCAGTGGGCTTCTTCCCTCCAAGTATGATAATCTCCCATTCTTGGAATTGAGAGCATTGTGCAATACTAGGAAGCTGAAGACAGGCAAAAGTGCCAGCACCCAACGCCTCAGGGAGGTGCTACTGTCAGATGATCTCAGCAGACCCCTAGGGTCTGAAGGGGCAGGCAGACAGGGTGGGGCAGAAGATGAGGAAGGGGCCAGGGGTGAAATCACCCAGGACCCCCCTCTGAGACTGGCCAGGAAGGTGACAATGACCTTGACCTGGAAAATCCAGCTCCTCCTGAGGATGAGGAGGAGGATCAGAATGACCTCCCCTTTGTCCCCCCAGGAAGAGTTGTGAGTGTGCCCAGAAGGCCTAGATCTCCTTCTCAGGAGTCTAACCACTCTAACACCTCAATAGGGACCTCTGTTTCCTCTCTTAGGAGGGAATCCTCTCATGAAAGGAAAGAGAGACTGCTCAAGTATGGAGAAGCTCAGTTGAGACTCAGAAGACAGCAGTTGGCTATAGACAGGGAGTCCCTAGAGCTTGAAAAGCAAAGAAAAAAGATGGGACTAGAGTCCCATGGTGGCAGCAATTTCCCCAGAGATAGGGAAAGGTCTTATGACCATAGAAACCTGAGCAAGATTGTCCCTCCCTACCAGAGTGGGGATGACATCCACAAATGGATAACTGCACTGGAGAGGGCCTATAAAGTACAGAGGGTCCCTCAGGAGCAGTGGGCAGCAATCTTGTGGCTCTCCTTTGTAGACAAAGGTAGAGACAAGCTCCTCACTTTTAGAGAAGAGGATGCTGACAATTACAAAGTCTTGAAGAGTGCTCTGATTGATGGGTTTGGCCTAACAACTGAACAATACAGGTTAAAGTTCAGAGATACCCAAAAAGCACAGACTCAAGACTGGGTGAACTATGTGGATTGTTCTGCTAAGGCTCTGGAAGGTTGGTTGATGGGCAGTAAGGTATGTGACTTCACAGGATTGTACAATCTTATCATGAAGGAGCAGATTCTTAATAACTGTCAAAATCAGCTGTTGCATCAGTACCTGGTTGACTCTGATCTGACCTCTCCCCAAGAATTGGGAAAGAAGGCAGACAAATGGGTCAGAACCAGGGTGAGGCAGAAGGTACAGAACCAAGGTGGTGACCCAAAGAAGCAAGATTCTAAGAACTCTGATAAGGGTGGGGAGAAGGGTAAAGACCAGAAGTGTTCACAAGGCCCCCAAAAATCTTCTTCAGGTGGGGATTCACAGTCTAACAAGGGAAAAGGCCAAAAGAAACCATGGTGCAAAGTCTGTAAGCAAAAGACACACTGGACCAGTGATTGCACCAAGTCCAAAGACTCTATTCCAGCCCCCACCAATGCCCCTAAGGCACCTGTTCCCCCTAGTGCAGTTACAATTGGTGGTGGGAGTACACGGGCCAAGGGTTTAGTAGGGTTGACCCTGGGTAAGGAGATGAGCTCTGACCTAGTCAGAGAACTCACTCAGGCTGTCCTAGTCTGTGATTGAGGCATGGATGTGACCTCCTCTGTGAGTCCCAGTAATCTGGGCAAGTACAGGCAACATCCCTTAATCAATGGAAAAGAGGCTTTGGCATTTAGGGACACAGGGGCAAGTGTCACCATGGTGACACAAGACCTTGTGGATCCTGGGCAGATTATACTTGGTGAAATGTACCAAGTGACCAATGCTAGCAATGTCAGAACAGATCATACTCTGGCAGTTGTTAACTTCTCCTAGGGAGGGGTAACTGGCCTTAAGAAGGTTGTGGTAAGTGCAGACCTACCAGTTGAATGCTTGCTTGGCAATGATCTAGAAACTTCAGCTTGGGCAGAAGTGGAGCTCAGGACCCATGCAGAAATGCTGGGCATCCCTGCAGATGTGTTTGCTGTGACCAGGTCACAGGCCAAAATGTCTAACACTGAACAGGCCTTGGATTCTGAAATAATGGACCAAGTGCCATCCAAGAGGAGGAGTAGTAGGGTAAAGGCAGTGCCTTCCCACTTGGCTCAGAAGGAAGATCAATCTCTTGAGGGGGATGATCTCAGTCCTGAGGAAGGAACTGTCCCAGAGGAGCTTGAACCTGACCAGGTTGAGTTCTTGGGGACAGGGGGCCCTTCCAGGGCAGATCTGAGCCAGGAGCAGCAGAGCTGCCCCTCTCTTGAACCCCTCAGACAGCAAGCTGCTGCTGAGGCTGCTGGGAAAGCTAGTGGTCCCCATACAGTGTATTGGGATGATGGACTCTTGTACTCAGAGTGTAGAGACCCCAAGACTGGTGCCACCAGGAGGTTGGTTATACCTCTGAAGTTCAGGGGCTTCCTATTGACCCTAGCCCATGACATTCCCTTAGCAGGTCACCTGGGCCAGAACAAGACTTGGGAGAGAATTGTCCCTCACTTTCACTGGCCCCACATGTCTGAAGACACCAAGGAGTTTTGTCGCTCCTGTGTAACCTGCCAGACCAGTGGCAAGGCAGGTGGCACTACAAAGGCCCCCCTGATACCACTACCTGTGGTGGGGGTTCCCTTTGAAAGGGTGGGGATTGACATTGTTGTTCCCATGGATCCCCAAACAGCATCTGGGCACAGGTTTATCCTGGTGGTAGTGGATCATGCCACCAGGTACCCAGAGGCTATTCCCCTTAGGACCACTACAGCACCTGTGGTGGCAAGGGCCCTCCTGGGAATTTTCTCAAGAGTGGGCTTCCCTAAGGAGGTTGTATCAGACAGGGATGCAAACTTTATGTCTGGATACTTGAAGGCAATGTGGAAGGAGTGTGGAGTGACTTACAAGTTCACCACACCCTATCACCCACAATGCAATGGTTTAGTTGAGAGATTCAACAAAACCTTAAAGGGCATGATTAAAGGGCTCCCAGAAAAGCTCAGGCGAAGATGGGACATACTCTTGCCCTGCCTTTTATTTGCATACAGGGAGGTGCCTCAAAAGGGGTTGGCTACAGCCCTTTTGAACTTTTGTTTGGTCACCCTGTCAGGGGTCCATTGTGCTTGGTAAAGGAAGGATGGGAGTTACCTCTCAAGCCCCCAAAGCATGACATAGTGGACTATGTACTTGGTCTCCGCTCCAGGATGGCTGAATACATGAAAAAGGCAACTAAAAACCTTGAGGCTAGCCAGGAACTGCAAAAAGCCTGGCATGACCAAAGGCTGTACTGACTGTTTACCAGCCAGGACAGAAGGTGTGGGTGTTGGAGCCAGTGGCCCCAGCAGCTCTCCAAGACAAATGGAGTGGACCCCATACCATTGTTGAACAGAAGGGTGAGGTTACCTATTTAGTAGACCTAGGAACACCCAGGAGTCCCCACAGGGTTCTCCATGTCAACAGACTGAAACCATATGTGGACAGGGCAGACATGGGCTTGCTCATGGCTACTGATGAGGGACAGGAGGAAGAGAGTGACCCACTCCCTGACCTGCTCTCACAGAACCCTGATGATGGGTCAGTGGATGGTGTAGCCTTGGCAGGCAGCCTCACTGCTCAGCAGCAAACTGATTGTAGACAAGTGCTCAATCGGTACAGACATATGTTCTCTCTGACTCCAAGTCAGACCACCTGGTGCACTCATGAAGTGGACACTGGGGACAGTCTGCCTATTAAAAATAAGATTTATAGGCAACCTGACCATGTCAGGGACTGTATCAGGACAGAAGTCCAGAAAATGTTGGATTTGGGAGTTATTGAACCCTCAGATAGCCCTTGGGCTAGTCCAGTGGTCCTTGTGCCAAAACCTCACACCAGTGGTGGGAAAAGAGAGATGAGGTTTTGTGTGGACTACAGGGGTCTCAATGCAGTCACTAGTACTGATGCCCATCCAATATCTAGGGCAGATGAGCTAATAGACACTTTGGCCTCAGCCAAGTATCTAAGCACATTTGACCTGACAGCTGGCTACTGGCAGATCAGACTAGCTGATGATGCAAAGCCAAAGACAGCATTCTCAACCCCTAGTGGGCATTATCAATTTGTGGTAATGCCCTTTGGTCTGAAGAATGCACCTGCCACTTTTCAGAGGTTGGTGAATACAGTCCTTACAGGTCTGGAAGCCTATAGTGCAGCATATCTAGATGATATTGCTGTCTTTAGCTCCACCTGGGAGGATCACCTGGTCCACCTCAGAAATGTTTTGCAGGCCCTGCAGAAAGCAGGCCTAACTATCAAGGCCACAAAGTGCCAGATAGGGCAGAGTCAGGTTGTGTACCTGGGCCACCTTGTGGGTGGAGGCCAGGTTCAACCATTGCAGAGCAAGATCCGGACCATCATGGACTGGACTGCTCCAACTACCCAGACTCAGGTGAGAGCCTTTTTAGGCCTGACTGGGTACTATAGGAGATTTGTCAAGGGGTATGGATCAATAGTGACACCCCTGAATGACTTAACTTCCAAGAAAATGCCCAAAAGGTTCAGTGGACAGTTAGCTGTCAAAAGGCATTTGATGACCTGAAGCAGGCCATGTGAACTGCTCCCATTCTACAGAGTCCTGATTACTACAAGGAGTTCATTGTCCAAACAGATGCATCTGAATTGGGGGTAGGGGCTGTACTGTCACAATTGAATGATGAAGGTCAGGATCAGACAGTAGTTTTTATTAGCAGAAGGCTGACCCCTAGAGAGAAACGTTGGTCAGCCATAGAGAGGGAGGCCTTTGCTGTGGTTTGGGCTCTGAAGAAGTTGAGGCCATACTTGTTTGGACTCACTTCCTTGTTCAAACAGACCACAAGCCCCTCCTATGGCTAAAACAAATGAAGGGTGAAAACCCCAAACTGCTTAGGTGGTCCATTTCCCTACAGGGGATGGACTTTACAGTGGAACATAGACCTGGGATTAACCATGCCAATGCAGATGGACTCTCTAGGTACTTCCACTTAGAACATGAAGACTCAACTGGTCAAGGTTAGTTTAATGTCCCTACGTTTTGGGGGGGTTGTGTAGGAGAGTAGGATCTGCTTCACATGGGTACCCCCACTTTTTGCTGATGCTTCACTGTTTTTCGACTTTAGTCTGGCTGGGGCCCTGCTAATCAGAACCCCAGCCTAGCTGCTTCCTCTCTAAAATGGTTTCCATGTGCCTTAGGCACATCTCTGATTGGAATCTGGAGTGCCCTTATAAGTCCCTAGTATATGGTATACTATGTACCCAGGGCATAGGTACCTCAGAGGCCTGCCAGGGGCTGAAGCATGTATTATGCCACCCCTGGAAGGCCAGCCAAAAGGACACCACAGGTCTGCTACTGCAGCCTGGGTAAGGTGGTGCATGCACCCCTTACTGTGATATAGGTTACCTATATCACTGCATATGCACACATATAAACCTATAAGTCACTCCTATGGCAGGCCTTATCAATCCTGAAGGCAGAGTGCTTGGTTCTTATGTGAGAGGGTGCCCCTGCATGAGCAGAGCCCCTCTGCAGTGTTCGGAGACCCTTCTCTGATGCTGTTTGTAGTGCAGCCTGACCATATACTCTTAAGTGCATTATATCCTCGCGGTACAATGCTAACTTTGGACTGGCTGCATCAAAACATGTCGTGTTTGGTGTCAAACATCTTGGAATACTACCCCCCCACCAGTTCTGGCGGCGGGGGTAGCATTCCACCCTTCTAGAGGGAGAGACATGTACACACCGGCCCGCCTGGTAACTTCTTTCCAGAGTCCTGGCATCACAAAATGGATGCCGCTGCCACAGACACGGGTCTGGCCTCCTGCTGCTGACTGAAACTCCGGCAGGGGAGGCCTGGACAATAGGTTTCCTGTCCAAGGGAGGTGTAACCACCTCCCCAGACAGGATGATGTGTATTGGGGCTGGGCGGGAGCACTCTCTGGTGCTTTGAAGTCCTGCACTGGGGGCACATTTGGTGTCCCTGTGCATACCCCAGTTCAAACCGGCTCAGGGGCTTCCAGCCCCTGCTCTGGCGTGAAACTGGACAAAGGGAAAGGGGTGTAACCACCCCTCTGCCCTGACCCTCCCATAGGTGGGTCCCCAGAGTATGTCCAACCCCCTAACTTGGTATAAGTATGGGACCCCAGTCCTTAGGACTTTAGATTTACCTGGACGAAACTCTGATTCAGAATCCTGGACCTTTGACGCTCTACTTTAAGATTAGAGGACTGAAGAATCTCCCTTGGGGTCAAGGAGTGACTCCCCTGCTTGGCAGGCACCTAAGAAGCAATTGTCTGGTCTGCATCGCTGAAGCTCCCGCCGGACGCCGAAGTCTTTGGAACACCAGACGTGGATTTCCAGACTTCCCGGAGGCTGCCCTGAGTCCCCAGCAAAGCTGAGGCCCATAGCTGTCGTGGGTAACATGGAACCGTGACCCCTGGACACCGAGCACATTTGCAAGTGCATCCTCTTCCTGGTCTCCCACGAAGTTGTGCTTTGGGCTCCGTGTATCCCCCGCCTCCAGCACCGACTGCACCGAAGATCACTGGCCTCCACTCCATGAATGTCCTGTGAGCCAGCTCTAGGTGCGTCACTCGAGGCTCCTTCGCGGTCGCTAGTCCATTGGCAAGTGGGCCCTCCCAAAGGCAACTCTTCTTCTGCTTGGGCTTCCCTGGTTCCTCCAGATGTGCCCTGACTTACCCTTGCTGGGTGAGTCCCTCAGACCTTGCTGGTCTGCACCACCGTCCTTCTTCTATTTCCACAAGACTTGCTATTGCCAAGACTTGTTGGGTCCAATCCGGTCGCCGACACCCCTGAAATCGACAGACGTCGTGGGACAGCTCGAATCCAGCTCCTGGTCATCGTCGACGCCTCCTGGACCTCGTGGCTGAAGAGTCAAGATGACCGTCAACCTACCTGAAGCACCCGACATCGGTGGGCATCCGCTCATCGCCTTCCTGGTCACTGGCTAGTGACCCAGACTCTGTCCCCCTGCTTTCAGGTTCTTCATATCTTCGATCCACCTTTGGATCCACCCGAACACTTTCGACTAGGCCGACAGCAGCACTTTGCAGCAGATCGCCATTGAAAACGACGACGAAACCCGACCCCGAAAGACACCTATGCACCCGGCTTCCCTGGGTGAGGTAACTCGAGTACTCCGGTGCTCCCGTGGGTATAGACTCTAGAACAACCTAGTTCTAAAGGGGTTTGCTCCAAGTCCTCCTCTAAGTGTCCCTTTCCTTTAAAACTCCAACCGCGACATTCCCCATAGAAGTCAACACCGGCTCCCGGCTGTGTTCTCACACTGCACGCGTCCCCCGTGGGTCCCCTGTGTCACTACCTTGGGTGGTTCCTTGAGGGCCAAGCACTTCTACAGGCTCTAGGCCTTGTGTCTAGCTCAGTCGTGGTTCTTATACCACTTTATTGGTATATGGTTTGGTACGCCCCTAGGGCTCAAACGTGTATTTGTGCTATTACTGTTGATAACTAACTTATAACTTATGTAGTTCGAACTCAAGCCTCATAAAGAGACTAGAGGGGTGTGTTTAGCAATAAATACATATATTTTGAAAATATACCTGGTGTGGTCCTCTTTCATTTGGTCACTCAAGAGATTATAGACTGGTAAAACAAGCTGCTTTACATTCCTTCAAGACTTAGCCTGAAGGCTGCTCTCCATAGCTACCACTAGGATAGCTTTCAATAAAGGTTGTCTTTAACCTATCTCCAATAAGGGGTTATTTGGACTGGTGCAAGGTGCCCACTATAATTAGTTGACAGCATATACCAGGCCAACTTCTCACAGAGAGGTTCTGAAAAAAGCAAGAGCAGTGCAGAAAGAACCAAGAGAGGTGCAGAAAGAGGCAAGAGGGGTACAGAAAGAGACAAGAGAAGTGCAGAAAGAAGCAAAGAGGTACAGAAAGAGGGAAGAGGATGCAGAAAGAGGCAAGATAACTGCAGAGAGAGGCAACAGACATGCAGAAAGAGGCAAGACAGGTGCAGGAAAAGGGAAGAAGGGTGCAGAAAAAAGCAAGAGAGGTGCAGAAAGATGCAAATGGGGTGCAGAAATAGGCAAGAGAGGTGCGGAAAAAGAGATGCACAAAGAGGGAAGAAGAGTGCAGAAAGAAGCAAGAGGGGTGCAGAAAGAAGCAGGAGAGGTACAGAAATAGGCAACAGAGGTATAGAAGGAGACAAGAGAACTGCAGAAAGAGGCAAGAGAGTTGCAGTAACAGGCAAAAGAGGTACAGAAAGAGGGAATATGGGTGCAGACAGAGGCAAGAGAAGTGCAGAAAGAGGGAAGAGGGGTGCAGAAATAGGCAAGAGAGGTGCAGAAATTTGCAAGAGAGGTGCAGAAAGAAGCAAGAGCAGTGCAGAAAGAACCAAGAGAGGTGCAGAAAGAGGCAAGAGGGGTGAAGAAAGAGGCAAGAGGGTGCAGATAGAGGCAAGAGAACTGCAGAAAGAGGCAACAGAGGTGCAGAAAGAGGCAAGACAGGTACAGGAAAAGGGAAGAAGGGAGCAGAAAGAAGCAAGAGAGGTGCAGAAAGAGGCAAGATAGATGCTCAAAGGGGGAAGAAGGGTGCAGAAAGAGGCAAGAGGAGTGCAGAAAGAAGCAAGAGAGGTGCAGAAAGAAACAAGAGAAGTGCAGAATGAAACAGCAGGGCTGTAGAAAAAGGCAAGAGGGGTGCAGAAAGAGGCAATAGGGCTGCAGAAAGAGGCAACAGTAGGGGAGAAGGAGGCAAGAGAACTGCAGAAAGAGGCAAGAGAGTTGCAGAAACAGGCAAAAGAGGTGCAGAAAGAGGGAACAGGGGTGCAGACAGAGGTAAGAGAAGTGCAGAAAGAGGGAAGAGGGATGCAGAGAGAGGCAACAGAGGTGCAGAAAGAGGTAAGATAGGTGCCAGGAAAGGGAAGAAGTGTGCTGAAAGAAGCAAGAGAGGTGCAGAAAGAGGCAAGAGGGGTGCAGAAAGAGGCAAGAGAGGTGCAGAAAGAGGCAAGAGAGATACACAAAGAGGGAAGAAGGGTACAGAAAGAGGAGAGAGAGGTGCAGAAAGAAGCAAGAGAGGTGAAGAAAGGAGCAAGAGACTTGCAGAATGAAGCAACAGGGTGCAGAAAGAGGCAAGAGGGGTGCAGAAAGAGGCAAGAGGGGTGAAGAAAGAGGCAACAGAGGAGCAGAAGGAGACAAGAGAAGTGCAGAAAGAGGTAAGAGTGTTGCAGAAACAGGCAAAAGAGGTGCAGAAAGAGGGAACAGGGGTGGAGACAGATGCAAGAGAAGTGCAGAAAGAGGGAAGAGGGGTGCAGAAATGTGCAAGAGAGGTACAGAAAGAAGCAAGAGCAGTATAGAAAGAAGCAACAGAGGTGCAGAAAAAGGCAAGAGGGGTGCAGAAAGAGGAGAGAGAAGGGCAGAAAGAAGCAAAAGAGGTGCAGAAAGACTCAAGAGGGGTGCAGAAAGAGGCAAGAGCAGTGCAGAAAGAACCAAGAGATGTGCAGAAAGAGGCAAGAGAGGTGCAGAAAGAGACAAGAGATGTGCAGAAAAAGGGAAGAGGGGTGCAGAAAGAGGCAAGAGAGGTGCAGAAAGAAGCAAGAGAAGTGCAGAAAGAGGCAAGTGAGGTGCAGAAGGAGGCAAAAGGGGTGCAGAAAGAGGGAACAGGTGTGCAGACAGAGGCAAGAGAGGTGCAGAAAGAAGGAAGAGGGGTGCAGAAAGAGGCAAGAGGGATGCAGAAATTTGCAACAGAGGTACAGAAAGAAGCAAGAGCAGCGCAGAAAGAGCCAACAGAGGTGCAGAAAGAGGCAAGAGGGGTACAGAAAGAGGCAAGAGAAGTGCAGAAAGAAGCCAAAGAGGTGCAAAAAGAGGCAGGAGAGGTGCACAAAGAGGCAAAAGGGGTACAGAAAGAGGCAAGATGGATGCAAAAAGAAGCAACAGAAGGGCAGAAAGAAGCAACAGAGGTGCTGAAAGAGGGAAGAGGGGTGCAGAAAAAAGCAAGAGAAGTGCAGAAAGAGGCAAGAGAGGTACAGAAAGAGGCAGGAGACGTGCACAAAGAGGCAAAAGGGGTACAGAAAGAGGCAAGATGGATGCAAAAAGAAGCAAGAGAAGGGTAGAAAGAAGCAACAGAGGTGCTGAAAGAGGGAAGAGGGGTGCAGAAAGAGGCAAGAGAAGTGCAGAAAGCGGCAATAGAAGTGCAGAACGAAGCAACAGAGGTGCAGAAAGAGGCAAGAGAGGTGCAGAAACAGGCAAGAAAGGTACAGAAAGAGGGAACGGGGCGCAGAAAGAGGGATACAGTAATTTGCAAGAGAGGTGCAGAAAGAAGCAAGAGCAGTGCAGAAACAAGCAAAAGAGGTGCAGAAAGAGGGAACAGGAGTGGAGACAGATGCAAGAAAAGTGCAGAAAGAGGGAAGAGGGGTGCAGAAATGTGCAAGAGAGGTGCAGAAAGAAGCAAGAGCAGTGCAGAAAGAACCAACAGAGGTGCAGAAAGAGGCAAGAGGGGTGCAGAAAGAGGAGAGAGAAGGGCAGAAAGAAGCAAAAGAGGTGCGGAAAGACTCAAGAGGGGTGCAGAAAGAGGCAAGAGCAGTGCAGAAAGAACCAAGAGATGTGCAGAACGAGGCAAGAGAGGTGCAGAAAGAGGCAAGAGAGGTGCAGAAAGAGGCAAGAGATGTGCAGAAAAAGGGAAGAAGGGTGCAGAAAGAAGCAAGAGAGGTACAGAAAGAAGCAAGAGAAGTGCAGTAAGAGGCAAGTGAGGTGCAGAAAGAGGCAAGAGAGGTGCAGAAACAGGCAAGAAAGGTACAGAAAGAGGGAACGGGGCGCAGAAAGAGGAAAGAGGGATACAGTAATTTGCAAGAGAGGTGCAGAAAGAAGCAAGAGCAGTGCAGAAACAAGCAAAAGAGGTGCAGAAAGAGGGAACAGGAGTGGAGACAGATGCAAGAAAAGTGCAGAAAGAGGGAAGAGGGGTGCAGAAATGTGCAAGAGAGGTGCAGAAAGAAGCAAGAGCAGTGCAGAAAGAACCAACAGAGGTGCAGAAAGAGGCAAGAGGGGTGCAGAAAGAGGAGAGAGAAGGGCAGAAAGAAGCAAAAGAGGTGCGGAAAGACTCAAGAGGGGTGCAGAAAGAGGCACGAGCAGTGCAGAAAGAACCAAGAGATGTGCAGAACGAGGCAAGAGAGGTGCAGAAAGAGGCAAGAGAGGTGCAGAAAGAGGCAAGAGATGTGCAGAAAAAGGGAAGAAGGGTGCAGAAAGAAGCAAGAGAGGTACAGAAAGAAACAAGAGAAGTGCAGAATGAAACAGCAGGGCTGTAGAAAAAGGCAAGAGGGGTGCAGAAAGAGGCAATAGGGCTGCAGAAAGAGGCAACAGTAGGGGAGAAGGAGGCAAGAGAACTGCAGAAAGAGGCAAGAGAGTTGCAGAAACAGGCAAAAGAGGTGCAGAAAGAGGGAACAGGGGTGCAGACAGAGGTAAGAGAAGTGCAGAAAGAGGGAAGAGGGATGCAGAGAGAGGCAACAGAGGTGCAGAAAGAGGTAAGATAGGTGCCAGGAAAGGGAAGAAGTGTGCTGAAAGAAGCAAGAGAGGTGCAGAAAGAGGCAAGAGGGGTGCAGAAAGAGGCAAGAGAGGTGCAGAAAGAGGCAAGAGAGATACACAAAGAGGGAAGAAGGGTACAGAAAGAGGAGAGAGAGGTGCAGAAAGAAGCAAGAGAGGTGAAGAAAGGAGCAAGAGACTTGCAGAATGAAGCAACAGGGTGCAGAAAGAGGCAAGAGGGGTGCAGAAAGAGGCAAGAGGGGTGAAGAAAGAGGCAACAGAGGAGCAGAAGGAGACAAGAGAAGTGCAGAAAGAGGTAAGAGTGTTGCAGAAACAGGCAAAAGAGGTGCAGAAAGAGGGAACAGGGGTGGAGACAGATGCAAGAGAAGTGCAGAAAGAGGGAAGAGGGGTGCAGAAATGTGCAAGAGAGGTACAGAAAGAAGCAAGAGCAGTATAGAAAGAAGCAACAGAGGTGCAGAAAAAGGCAAGAGGGGTGCAGAAAGAGGAGAGAGAAGGGCAGAAAGAAGCAAAAGAGGTGCAGAAAGACTCAAGAGGGGTGCAGAAAGAGGCAAGAGCAGTGCAGAAAGAACCAAGAGATGTGCAGAAAGAGGCAAGAGAGGTGCAGAAAGAGACAAGAGATGTGCAGAAAAAGGGAAGAGGGGTGCAGAAAGAGGCAAGAGAGGTGCAGAAAGAAGCAAGAGAAGTGCAGAAAGAGGCAAGTGAGGTGCAGGAGGCAAAAGGGGTGCAGAAAGAGGGAACAGGTGTGCAGACAGAGGCAAGAGAGGTGCAGAAAGAAGGAAGAGGGGTGCAGAAAGAGGCAAGAGGGATGCAGAAATTTGCAACAGAGGTACAGAAAGAAGCAAGAGCAGCGCAGAAAGAGCCAACAGAGGTGCAGAAAGAGGCAAGAGGGGTACAGAAAGAGGCAAGAGAAGTGCAGAAAGAAGCCAAAGAGGTGCAAAAAGAGTCAGGAGAGGTGCACAAAGAGGCAAAAGGGGTACAGAAAGAGGCAAGATGGATGCAAAAAGAAGCAACAGAAGGGCAGAAAGAAGCAACAGAGGTGCTGAAAGAGGGAAGAGGGGTGCAGAAAAAAGCAAGAGAAGTGCAGAAAGAGGCAAGAGAGGTACAGAAAGAGGCAGGAGACGTGCACAAAGAGGCAAAAAGGGTACAGAAAGAGGCAAGATGGATGCAAAAAGAAGCAAGAGAAGGGTAGAAAGAAGCAACAGAGGTGCTGAAAGAGGGAAGAGGGGTGCAGAAAGAGGCAAGAGAAGTGCAGAAAGCGGCAAGAGAAGTGCAGAACGAAGCAACAGAGGTGCAGAAAGAGGCAAGAGAGGTGCAGAAACAGGCAAGAAAGGTACAGAAAGAGGGAACGGGGGCGCAGAAAGAGGGATACAGTAATTTGCAAGAGAGGTGCAGAAAGAAGCAAGAGCAGTGCAGAAACAAGCAAAAGAGGTGCAGAAAGAGGGAACAGGAGTGGAGACAGATGCAAGAAAAGTGCAGAAAGAGGGAAGAGGGGTGCAGAAATGTGCAAGAGAGGTGCAGAAAGAAGCAAGAGCAGTGCAGAAAGAACCAACAGAGGTGCAGAAAGAGGCAAGAGGGGTGCAGAAAGAGGAGAGAGCACGGCAGAAAGAAGCAAAAGAGGTGCGGAAAGACTCAAGAGGGGTGCAGAAAGAGGCAAGAGCAGTGCAGAAAGAACCAAGAGATGTGCAGAACGAGGCAAGAGAGGTGCAGAAAGAGGCAAGAGAGGTGCAGAAAGAGGCAAGAGATGTGCAGAAAAAGGGAAGAAGGGTGCAGAAAGAAGCAAGAGAGGTACAGAAAGAAGCAAGAGAAGTGCAGTAAGAGGCAAGTGAGGTGCAGAAAGAGGCAAGAGAGGTGCAGAAACAGGCAAGAAAGGTACAGAAAGAGGGAACGGGGGCGCAGAAAGAGGAAAGAGGGATACAGTAATTTGCAAGAGAGGTGCAGAAAGAAGCAAGAGCAGTGCAGAAACAAGCAAAAGAGGTGCAGAAAGAGGGAACAGGAGTGGAGACAGATGCAAGAAAAGTGCAGAAAGAGGGAAGAGGGGTGCAGAAATGTGCAAGAGAGGTGCAGAAAGAAGCAAGAGCAGTGCAGAAAGAACCAACAGAGGTGCAGAAAGAGGCAAGAGGGGTGCAGAAAGAGGAGAGAGAAGGGCAGAAAGAAGCAAAAGAGGTGCGGAAAGACTCAAGAGGGGTGCAGAAAGAGGCACGAGCAGTGCAGAAAGAACCAAGAGATGTGCAGAACGAGGCAAGAGAGGTGCAGAAAGAGGCAAGAGAGGTGCAGAAAGAGGCAAGAGATGTGCAGAAAAAGGGAAGAAGGGTGCAGAAAGAAGCAAGAGAGGTACAGAAAGAAGCAAGAGAAGTGCAGTAAGAGGCAAGTGAGGTGCAGAAGGAGGTAAAAGGGGTACAGAAAGAGGGAACAGGTATGCAGACAGAGGCAAGAGAGGTGCAGAAAGAAGGAAGAGGGGTGCAGAAAGAGGCAAGAGGGATGCAGAAATTTGCAACAGAGGTGTAGGAGAGTAGGATCTGCTTCACATGGGTACCCCCACATTTTGCTGATGCTTCACTGTTTTTCGACTTTAGTCTGGCTGGGGCCCTGCTAATCAGAACCCCAGCCAAGCTGCTTCCTCTTTAAAATGGTTTCCATGTGCCTTAGGCACATCTCTGATTGGAATCTGGAGTGCCCTTATAAGTCCCTAGTATATGGTATACTATGTACCCAGGGCATAGGTACCTCAGAGGCCTACCAGGGGCTGCAGCATGTATTGTGCCACCCCTGGAAGGCCATCCAAAATGACACCACAGGTCTGCTACTGCAGCCTGGGTAAGGTGGTGCATGCACCCCTTACTGTGATATAGGCTACCTATATCACTACATACATACACACATATAAACCTATAAGTCACTCCTATGGCAGGCCTTATCAATCCTGAAGGTAGAGTGCGTGGTTCCTATGTGAGAGGGTGCCCCTGCATGAGCTGGGCCCCTCTGCAGCGTTTGGAGACCCTTCTCTGATGCTGTTTGTAGTGCAGCCCGACCATATACTCTTAAGCGCATTATAACCTCACGTTAAATGCTAACTTTGGGATGGCTGCAAGGGAACATGTCGTGTTTGGTGTCAAACATCTTGGAATACTACCCCCCCGCCAGTTCTGGCGGCAGGGGTAGCATTCCACCCTTCTAGAGGGAGAGACATGTACACACCGGTATACCCGGTACTGACTTTCCAGAGCCCTGGCATCACAAAATGGATGCCGCTGCCACAGACACGAGTCTGGCCTCCTGCTGCTGACCGAAACTCCGGCAGGGGAGGCCTGGACAATAGGTTTCCTGTCCCAGGGAGGTGTAACCTCCTCCCCAGACAGGATAGTGTGTATTGGGGCTGGGCGGGAGCAATCTCTGGTGCTTTGAAGTCCTGCACTGGGGGCACATTTGGTGTCCCTGTGCATACCCCAGTTCAAACCGGCTCAGGGGCTTCCAGCCCCTGCTCTGGCGCGAAACTGGACAAAGGGAAAGGGGTGTAACCACCCCTCTGCCCTGACCCTCCCATAGGTGGGGCCACAGAGTATGTCCAACCCCTACCTTAGTATAAGTATGGGACCCCAGTCCTTAGGACTTTAGATTAACCTGGACGAAACTCTGACACAGAATCCTGGACCTTCGATGCTCTACTTCGAGATTAGAGGACTGAAGAATCTCCCTTGGGGTCAAGGAGTGACTCCCCTGCTTGGCAGGCACCAAAGAAGCAATTGTCCGGTCTGCATCGCTGAAGCTCCCGCCGGACGCCAAAGTCTTTGCATCACCAGAGGTAGATTTCCAGACTTCCCCGAGGCTGTCCTGAGTCCCCAGCAAAGCTGAGGCCCATAGCTGTTGTGGGTAACGTGGAACCATGACCCCTGGACACCGATTGCATTTGCAAGTGCATCCTCTTCTGGGTCTCCCACGAAGTTGTGCTTTGGGCTCCAAATAGCCCCAGCCTCCTGCACCAACTGCACCAAAGATCACTGGCCTCCACTCCATGAGTGTCCTGTGAGCCGGCTCCACGTGCATCGACTTGAGGCTCCTTTGCAGTCGCTAGTCTGTTGGCTAGTAGGCCCTCCCAAAGGCCAATCTTCTTCTGCTTGGGCTCCCTGGTTGCTCCAGGCGTGCCCTGACTTAACCTCGCTGGGTGAGTCCCACAGTCCTTGCTGGTCTGCAACATTGTCCTTCTTCTATTTCCCCGAGACTTGCCGTTGCCAAGGCTTGTTGGGTCCAATCCGGTCGCTGATACCCCTGCAATCGACAGACATCGTGGAACAGCTCTAATCCAGCTCCTGGTCATCGTCGACGCCTACTGGACCTCGTGGCTGAAGAGTCAAGAGACTGTCAACCTACCTGAAGCACTCGACATCGGTGGGCATCTGCTCATCGCCTTCCTGGTCACTGGCTAGTGACCCAGACTCTGTCCCCTCTGCTTTCAGGTTCTTCAGATCTTCGATCCACCTTTGGATCCACTCGAACACTTTCGACTTGGCCGCCAGCAGCACTTTGCAGCAGATCGCCATTGAAAGCGACGACGAAACCCGACCCCGAAAGACACCTATGCACCCGGCTCCCCTGGGTGAGGTAACTCAAGTACTCCGGTGCTCCCGTGGGTATTGACACTAGAACAGCCTAGTTCTCAAAGGGTTTGCTCCAAGTCCTCCTCTAAGTGTCCCTTTTCTTTTAAATTCTAATCGCGACTTTCCCCATAGAAGGTAACGGTGGTTCGCGGCTGTGTTCATACACTGCACGCGTCCCCCGTGGGTCCCCTGTGTCACTGCCTTGGGTGGTTCCTTGTGGTCCAAGCACTTCTACAGGCTCTAGGCCTTGTGTCTAGCTCAGTCGTGGTTCTTATACCACTTTATTGGTATATGGTTTGGTACGCCCCTGGGGCTCAAACGTGTATTTGTGCTATTACTGTAGATAACTAACTTATAATTTATGTATTTCGAACTCTAGCCTCATAAAGAGACTAGAGGGCTGTGTTTAGTAATAAATACATATATTTTGAATATATACCTGGTGTGGTCCTCTTTCATTTGGTCACTCAAGAGATTATAGACTGGTAAAACAAGCTGCTTTACATTCCTTCAAGACTTAGCCTGAAGGCTGCTCTCCATAGCTACCACTAGGATAGCTTTCAATAAAGGTTGTCTTTAACCTATCTCCAATAAGGGGTTGTTTGGACTGGTGCAAGGTGCCCACTATAATTAGTGGACAGCATATGCCAGGCCAACTTCTCACACAGACCATCATGGACTGGACTGCTCCAACTACCCAGACTCAGGTGAGAGCCTTCTTAGGCCTGACTGGGTACTATAGGAGATTTGTCAAGGGGTATGGATCAATAGTGACACCCCTGAATGACTTAACTTCCAAGAAAATGCCCAAAAAGGTTCAGTGGACAGTTAGCTGTCAAAAGGCATTTGATGACCTAAAGCAGGCCATGTGCACTGCTCCCATTCTACAGAGTCCTGATTACTCCAAGAAGTTCATTGTTCAAACAGATGCATCTGAATTGGGGGTAGGGGCTGTACTGTCACAATTGAATGATGAAGGTCAGGATCAGCCAGTAGCTTTTATTAGCAGAAGGCTGACCCCTAGAGAGAAACGTTGGTCAGCCATTGAGAGGGAGGCCTTTGCTGTGGTCTGGGCTCTGAAGAAGTTGAGGCCATACTTGTTTGGTACTCACTTCCTTGTTCAAACAGACCATAAGCCCCTCTTATGGCTAAAACAAATGAAGGGTGAAAACCCCAAACTGCTTAGGTGGTCCATTTCCCTACAGGGGATGGACTTCACAGTGGAACATAGACCTGGGAGTAACCATGCCAATGCAGATGGACTCTCTAGGTACTTCCACTTAGAACATGAAGACTTAACTGGGCAAGGTTAGTTTAATGTCCCTACGTTTGGGGGGTTGTGTAGGAGAGTAGGATCTGCTTCACATGGGTACCCCCACTTTTGCTGATGCTTCACTGTTTTTCGACCTTAGTCTGGCTGGGGCCCTGCTAATCAGAACCCCAGCCTAGCTGCTTCCTCTTTAAAATGGTTTCCATGTGCCTTAGGCACATCTCTGATTGGAATCTGGAGTGCCCTTATAAGTCCCTAGTATATGGTATACTATGTACCCAGGGCATAGGTACCTGAGAGGCCTACCAGGGGCTGCAGCATGTATTGTGCCACCCCTGGAAGGCCATCCAAAATGACACCACAGGTCTGCTACTGCAGCCTGGGTAAGGTGGTGCATGCACCCCTTACTGTGATATAGGCTACCTATATCACTACATACATACACACATATAAACCTATAAGTCACTCCTATGGCAGGCCTTATCAATCCTGAAGGCAGAGTGCGTGGTTCCTATGTGAGAGGGTGCCCCTGCATGAGCTGGGCCCCTCTGCAGCGTTCGGAGACCCTTCTCTGATGCTGTTTGTAGTGCAGCCCGACCATATACTCTTAAGCGCATTATAACCTCGCGTTAAATGCTAACTTTGGGATGGCTGCACGGAAACATGTCGTGTTTGGTGTCAAACATCTTGGAATACTACCCCCCGCCAGTTCTGGCGGCGGGGGTAGCATTCCACCCTTCTAGAGGGAGAGACATGTACACACCGGTATACCCGGTACTGACTTTCCAGAGCCCTGGCATCACAAAATGGATGCCGCTGCCACAGACACGAGTCTGGCCTCCTACTGCTGACCGAAACTCCGGCAGGGGAGGCCTGGACAATAGGTTTCCTGTCCCAGGGAGGTGTAACCACCTCCCCAGACAGGATAGTGTGTATTGGGGCTGGGCGGGAGCACTCTCTGGTGCTTTGAAGTCCTGCACTGGGGGCACATTTGGTGTCCCTGTGAATACCCCAGTTCAAACTGGCTCAGGGGCTTCCAGCCCCTGCTCTGGCATGAAACTGGACAAAGGGAAAGGGGTGTAACCACCCCTCTGCCCTGACCCTCCCATAGGTGGGGCCACAGAGTATGTCCAACCCCCTACCTTAGTATAAGTATGGGACCCCAGTCCTTAGGACTTTAGATTAACCTGGACGAAACTCTGACACAGAATCCTGGACCTTCGACGCTCTACTTCAAGATTAGAGGACTGAAGAATCTCCCTTGGGGTCAAGGAGTGACTCCCCTGCTTGGCAGGCACCAAAGAAGCAATTGTCCGTTCTGCATCGCTGAAGCTCCCGCCGGACGCCGAAGTCTTTGCATCACCAGAGGTGGATTTCCAGACTTCGCCAAGGCTGCCCTGAGTCTCCAGAAAAGCTGAGGCCCGTAGCTGTCGTGGGTAATGTGGAACTGTGACCCCTGGACACTGATCGCATTTGCAAGTGCATCCTCTTTTGGGTCTCCCACAAAGTCATGCTTTGGGCTCCCAGTAGCCCCAGCCTCCTGCACCAACTGCACCGAAGATCACTGGCCTCCACTCCACGAGTGTCCTGTGAGCTGGCTCCACGTGCATAGACTCGAGGCTCCTTTGCGGTTGCTAGTCCGTTGGCTAGTAGGCCCTCCCGAAAGCCAATCTTCTTCTGCTTGGGCTCCCTGGTTGCTCCAGGCGTGACCTGACTTACCCTCCCTGGGTGAGTCCCACAGACCTTGCTGGTCTGCAACATCGTCCTTCTTCCATTTCCACGAGACTTGCCGTTGCCAAGGCTTGTTGGGTCCAATCCAGTCGCCGACACCCCTGCAATCGACAGTCCTTGTGGTACAGCTTGAATCCAGCTCCTGGTCATCGTCGACGCCTCCTGGACCTCGTGGCTGAAGAGTCAAGATGACCATCAACCTACCTGAAGCACTCGACATCGGTGGGCATCTGCTCATTGCCTTCCTGGTCACTGGCTAGTGACCCAGACTCTGTCCCCTCTGCTTTCAGGTTCTTCAGTTCTTCGATCCACCTTTGGATCCACCCGAACACTTTCGACTTGGCCGCCAGCAGCACTTTGCAGCAGATCGCCATTGAAAGCGACGACGAAACCCGACCCCGAAAGACACCTATGCACCCGGCTCCCCTGGGTCAGGTAACTCGAGTACTCCGGTGCTCCCGTGGGTATTGACACTAGAACAGCCTAGTTCTCAAAGGGTTTGCTCCAAGTCCTCCTCTAAGTGTCCCTTTTCTTTTAAATTCAAATCGCGACTTTCCCCATAGAAGTTAACGGCGATTCGCGGCTGTGTTCATACACTGCACGCGTCCCCCGTGGGTCCACTGTGTCACTACCTTGGGTGGTTCCTTGTGGTCCAAGCACTTCTACAGGCTCTAGGCCTTGTGTCTAGCTCAGTCGTGGTTCTTATACCACTTTATTGGTATATGGTTTGGTACGCCCCTAGGGCTCAAACGTGTATTTGTGCTATTACTGTAGATAACTAACTTATAATTTATGTACTTCGAACTCTAGCCTCATAAAGAGACTAGAGGGGTGTGTTTAGCAATAAATACATATATTTTGAATATATACCTGGTGTGGTCCTCTTTCATTTGGTCACTCAAGAGATTATAGACTGGTAAAACAAGCTGCTTTACATTCCTTCAAGACTTAGCCTGAAGGCTGCTCTCCATAGCTACCACTAGGATAGTTTTCAATAAAGGTTGTCTTTAACCTATCTCCAATAAGGGGTTGTTTGGACTGGTGCAAGGTGCCCACTATAATTAGTGGACAGCATATGCCAGGCCAACTTCTCACAGGGGTGCAGAAAGAAGCAAGTGAGGTGCAGAAAGAGGCAAGAGAGGTGCAGAAAGAGGCAACAGAGATGCAGAAACAGGCAAGCGAAGTGCAGAAAGAGGCAAGACAATTGCTGAAAGAAGCAACAGAGGTGTAGAAAGAAGCAAGAGAAGTGCAGAAAGAGGCAAGTGAGGTGCAGTAAGAGGCAAGAGAAGTGCAGAAAATGGGAAGAGAACTGCCGAAAGAGACAAGAGGGATGCAAAAAAGGGAAGAAGGGTGCAGAAAGAAGCAAGAGAAGTGCAGAAAGAAGCAAGAGAAGTGCAGAAAGAGAAAAGAGAGGTGCAGAAAGAGGGAAAACGTGTGCAGAAAGAGATGACAGGGGTGCAGAAAGAAGCAAGACATGTGCAGAAAGAAGCAAGAGAAGTGCAGAATGAAACAACAGGGGTACAGAAAGAGGCAATAAGTGCGGAAAGAAGCAACAGGGGTGCAGAAGGAGGCAAGAGAACTGCAGAAAGAGGCAAGAGAGTTGCAGAAACAGGCAAAAGAGGTGCAGAAAGCGGGAACAGGGGTGCAGACAAAGGTAAGAGAGGTGCAGAAAGTGGGAAGAGGGGTGCAGAAAGAGGCGAGAGGGGTGCCGAAATTTGCAAGAGTGGTGCAAAAAGAAACAAGAGCAGTGCAAAAGAACCAACAGAAGTGCAGAAAGAGGCAAGAGGGGTGCAGAAAGAGGCAAGAGAAGTGCAGGAAGAGGGAACAGAGTTGCACAAAGAGGCAAGAGGGGTGCAGAAAGAGGGAAGAGTGGTGTAGAAAGAGGCAAGAGAGTTGCACTAAGAGGGAAGAAGGGTGCAGAAAGAGGCAAGACGGGTGCAGAAAGAAGCAAGAGAAGTGCAGAAAGAGGCAAGAGAGTTGCACTAAGAGGCAAAAGCGGTGCTGAAAGACAGAAACAGGCAGGAGAGGTGCAGAAATAGGAAACGGATGCAGAAAGAGGCAACAGAGGTGCAGAAAGATGGAAGAAGGGTACAGAAAGAGGCAAGAGGGGTACAGAAAGAAGCAAGTGAGGTGCAGAAAGTGGCAACAGAGGTGCAGAAAGAGGCAACAGAGGTACAGAAAGTGGAAGAGATGAACAGAAAGAGGCAAAAGAAGTGCAGAAAAAGAAAGAAAGGTGCAGAAAGAGTGGTATGCAAACCATTAGTACCAATTTAATACCCACATTTAGCAATAAGTAACAGGTGACCATTCTAGGTTTGCAAAGGGCCTTCCACCACGCTGTGTCATGTTCTCTTCTTGTTCCGATGTTCGTTTTTCTTTCAGTTATTGATTTTATCTTTTCGCCGATTTTGTGCAACAGATGAAGTGTCACGACGTATTTCGCACAATGGTGGTCACTTTTCCAACCTTATTCTGTACATGTTTGTCACCTGATACACTGATTGTCTGATGTGACACCTAGGTGGTGTCATTAGCACCGACTTCTCACCGTATCTTGGAGTGTCACAACCTACAGGGGTACCTACCCCTTCGTGGGAAGATAATATGCAAACACAATAGGTGGCACGTTTGACTTAGGGTTTCCACGCTCAGGCAAATACCATATGTACACCTTACCACATTGTAAGGTGTAACAATCAGGATATGTTATTATGTTCTGTTGTATACCCTTCTAGCCCTGAAGAAGTCTAAGGGCACCCCTAAGATGAAACACGTGTTGGCTGGGCAATCTTTGGGGAATAAATAAGAAAAAAGAACGAAAATCATACAAAGGATCCACTTTATTTCTGCCATTTATACTTATGTTGTTTCAACATTTCTTCTAAAAATACTAAAGTATAAGAAGCGTGTGCATAGGCTTGTTTGACAACGCTGTAACACTTGTTGCTGCATTTTTGGTAACGTTTGAGCCGTTTGAGCTAGAAACAAGGTTTTTTTGTTCAGATCTGCAGATTATGCAGCAGATGATGGATTATGTGGCAAATGCGGAAAATGTATAACTGTGCAAAAGTCGGTGCAGCCAAACAGTCGCATAATTCCAGTGGCCCTGCTCATACCTCTGACTAGGTCCAGAAGTGCTCCTCAGTAGTTCCTACTTTTGTTTGTCTCATTGAGTTTATAGTTTAGCTTCCATGGAAATGAGGAATACTAAACCTGAGGTTACCACTCCACAACACAGACTATCATACCACACAATTACTCTCCATAACACATAATCCCACTCTACATAATTCCTATACACTAAATACGACATACTTTCTATCCACATAATTTCACTGCAAAACATACTACATAATTCCACTACACACAACCTACATCCACTCAACTCCAAGAAACATTAGTAAAACAATTTTACATTTACAATGCAAATAGCTCTAACTCTCGCAAATGCGAAACCTATTACATTGCAAATGCTTCTTTAACTAGTAGTCGCATTTGCAGAGAGGTGGAGAAAGGGGGCTGGGCCTCCGACCACTGCTCAGGAATTCCACTGCGTAGGACTTACAGGAGGTACCAAGAGGGCTTCTTGGCCCCCAAAGTCCCTCAGGAGAAAAGTGGACTTCATCCCCCAACCCGTAGTGTGCCAGGAGGCGCATTTGCAGAGTGCTGTAGAAAGGGGGCAAGGCCTCCGAAGACCTCTTAGCAATCCGACTGTGTGGGACTTACTGGAGGTAACAGGAGGGGTAGTTGGCCCCCAAGGACAACCTTGTCCCTGTGGGACCCGCTGAGAAGGCCTAGGGGGTCAGGGTGTTTCTACCCTGCCCCCTTTTCTTCATTTTTAACCTTTTTTCTTGTGACTCGGTTCTAACGAGTCACAAGATGGCTACCAACACTTTTTGGTTTAGGGTGTTGGCAGCCAATCAGAATAAAGCTCGTGCTCGGGAGCGTTTGCGGATCCACCACGGTCACCGGATATCAATATTTTTTATTTTTGAATTTCTCAGGAAATACTTAACGGATTTACACCATTTAAAAAAGGAACGCTTTCTGAACCAAGAGCTACCTTTTTGCCAAATTTGGTGTAATTCCATTCAGCAGTTCGGGCTGTAGCTTTGCCTAAAGTTTCCTACAGAAATTAACATGGAGAAAATGTGCTTTGGGACCCCCCTTTTTTCTCGGCCCCCGCTTGACGAATCACCCCGAAACTTTCAAGTCAGGAGCTGACTGGAGATTTGTCCAACGGCGCCAAAGATATTGGCAAAAGAAAAAATGCTTTTTGAATAGAAACGAGGTCCTAACTATAACTACATACTGGCGACCGCCAGTAGGTAATATATATATATATATATATATATATATATATTATCTACTGGCGGTCGCCAGTAGATAGTTATAGTTAGGACCTATTTTCCATAGGAAATCCGCAACATTCTATTTGAAATAACTCTTGCGTCGGTTGACGAATCTTCGCGAAATTTTCACACTTTATGGCCCGCTCCGGTCCGCTCCTACCCTGAAAGTTTCGGGGTGATTTGTCAAGCGGGGGCTGAGAAAAAAGGGGGGTCCCAAAACGTGTTTTTACCATTCATTTTCTCATAGGAAACTTTAGCCACGGCTACAGCCCGAACTGCTGAACGGAATTACACAAAATTTGGCAAAGAGGTAGTTCTTGGTTCAGAAAGAACCCTTTTGTTAAATGGTGTAAATCCGTTCAGTAGTTGCGGAGAAATTAAAAAAATAAGAGTAAAAAAATCAATTTCCCATAGGAAACTTTATGCAAGGCTACAGCCCGAACTGCTGAACGGAATTACACCAAATTTGGCAAAGAGGTAGTTCTTGGTTAAGAAAGAACCCTTTTTGTTACATGGTGTAAATCCGTTCAGTAGTTGCTGAGAAAATCAAAAGTAAAAACACATATATATCTGGGCGGAGCCTAACCACACATGTCATCGTGAGATCTGATTGGCTGTCAGCACTTCATCCTGGAATTGCTGGCAGCCATCTTGGGAACAATATAAATGATAGTACCCCATTGAAATGCATTGTAGTGAATCGAAGATTTTGAGGGTTACCAAAAGGAGAACTATAAAGGGTGATAACAGACTTTAGTTACATTAGAATTCATTTGTTGATGGTACCATACTAATTTCAGGAATTGTGGTGTGTTCTAAGGTGATTTTACCCTGTGAAAAACCTTCTGCTGGGATATCATGAATCATGTTTGAGAGAAAACTATTTTCACATGCTTGTCCCATACAGTTTTGGAAGGTGCTCCAGAAGCTAAAATGAGAGCATATTTTCTGAAAATTCACATTATCTTTCTCAGTCATGTGAGAATGAAGTCTGACATTCTCAGTAAAACATGTACATCCAACAATGGCAGAGACTGTCAGTTGATTCCTTTGTGTTCTACTGCAGCTTCCCAGAGTGTTCTAAAGAACAACTAGAGTGCTAACAGCCTTACTTATGACAAAAGTATGGCACACCTGAAGCCATCTTGATTGGAATAAACTGGTAACACTTAAAACATTTAATTTAAAAAGGAACAAAATGAGGGGGTTCATTTTGCCATAGAAATTATGGTAAGTGCTGTAGAAAGAAAAATTAGGACATGTTTTAAGTGAGATCTCAAATATCTTCCTGTTATATTTCAACAGGAGCAGCCTGTCAGTTGATGCCTTTGTGTTCTACTGCAGCTTCCCAGAGTGTTCTAAAGAACAACTAGAGTGCTAACAGCCTTACTTATGACAAAAGTATGGCACACCTGAAGCCATCTTGATTGGAATAAACTGGTAACACTTAAAACATTTAGTTTAAAAAGGAACAAAATGAGGGGGTTCATTTTGCCATAGAAATTATGGTTAGTGCTGCAAAAAGAAAATTTAGGGCATGTTTTAAGTGAGATCTCAAATCCTCTTCTATTTCATTAGAAAATTCTGACATGCAGACTGAAACAATCACTTTCAATACCAGCAGAAGACTTCCAGTTAACTCCTTGGTGAGCAGTAGCTTTACTACAGTGATCTAATGAACAACTAGAGTGCTAACATTCTGAATTTATGGCAAATGTGTGACACATCTGAATGCCTTCTTGATGGAATCAAAGTAAAAAACTGAAAGCATTTCCTACTGAGGAGACTGTAGTAAATGAGGAAATTAGGAAACTCCATAACAAATAAGTCTCCCAAGATGGCCACCAGAGAAAAAAGAGCCCAAATGTAGCACAAATATCACCCAGAGGTAGCCCACGTATAGCCCAATAACAGAAGTGTGCAAAACACTTTTTATTTTTGTTTTTTTGCAGTTTTATATAGTGCAGACTGGTCAGGTATTGGAGTGCTTTACATGAGCATTGGTTACACACAAGGACAAATTCATGTTGGTTGACCCCTACACTACCCAAACACCACTGCACTACCCTAAACCCTAAAACACTACCCCCAGCACGACCCCCTTCACTACCCAAACACAACTGCACTACCCTAAACTCAAAAACACTACCCCCAGCACGACCCCCTACACTACCCAAACACCACTGCACTACCCTAAACCCTAAATCTACCCCCTACACTACACAAATACCACTGCACTACCCTAAACCCTAAAACACTAGAACCCAGCATGACCCCCTACAGTACACAAACACCACTGCACTACCCTAAACCCTAAAACACTACCCCCACACTACACAAACACCATTGCACTACCCTAAACTCTAAAACACTACCCCCAGCATGACCCCTATACTACACAAACACCACTGCACTACCCTAAACCCTAAAACACTACCCCAGCACGACCCCCTACACTACCCAAACACCACTGCACTACCCTAAACCCTAAAACACTACCCCCAGCACGACTCCCTACACTACACAAACACCACTGGACTACCCTAAACCCTAAAACACTACCCCCAGCACGACTCCCAACACTACCTAAACACCACTGCACTACACTAAACCCTAAATCTACCCCCAGCATGACCTCCCACACTACACAAACACCACTGCACTACCCTAAACCCTAAAACACTACCCCCAGCACGACCCCCTACATTACCCAAACACCACTGCACTACCCTAAACCCTAAAACACTAACCCCAGCATGACCCCCTACACTACCCAAACACCACTGCACTACCCTATACCCTAAAACACGACCCCATACACTACACAAACACCACTGCACTACCCTAAACCATAAAACACTATCCACAGCATGACCCCCTACACTACACAAACACCACTGCACTACCCTAAACCCTAAAACACTACCCCCTACACTACACAAACACCACTGCCCTACCCTAAACCCTAAAACACAACCCCCAGCATGACCCCCTACACTACACAAACACCACTGCACTACCCTAAACCCCCTACACTATACAAACACCACTGCATTACTCTAAACCCTAAAACACTACCCCCAGCACGACACCCTCACAACACAAACACCACTGCACTACCCTAAACTCTAAATCGACCCCCAGCACGACCCCCTACACTACCCAAACACCACTGCCATACCCTATACCCTAAAACACTACCCCCAGCATGAACCCCTACACTACCCAAACACCACTGCACTACCCTAAACCTTAAAACACTACCCCCAGCACTACCCCCTACACTACACAAACACCACTGCACTACCCTAAACCCTAAAACACTACCCCAGCACTACCCCCTACACTACCCAAACACCACTGCACTACCATAAACCCTAAAACACTACCACCAGCACAACCCCCTACACTACACAAACACCACTGCACTACCCTAAACCCTAAAACACTACCCCATCACCACTCCGTACACTACCCAAACACCACTGCACTACCCTAAACCCTAAAACACTAACCCAGCACGACCCCCTACACTACCCATACACCACTGCACTACCCTAAAGCACGACCCCCTACACTACTGCACTACCCTAAACCCTAAAACACTACCCCCAGCACGACCCCCTACACTACCCAAACACCACTGCCCTAAACCCTAAAACACTACCCCCAGCACGACCCCCTACACCACCCAAACACCACTGCACTATCCTAAACCCTAGAAAAGAAACCCCCCATGCCCAATCCCCCTTACCTCTCACTCCTCGTGGTTCCTCTCTCCTCGTGGTTCCTGCTTCACGTCATCTCTGAGGGCGGTGCACGTCGTTGTGAGGAAATGGAACAGCCTCTGTTTCCTTACAACGACATGGATCGTCTACATGTTTTTAGAACGCATGGTCATTTACCATACATACCTTTACAACAAAATTTGTTGTAAAGGCATGCGTGGTAAATGACCATGCGTTCTAAAAAAATGCGTAGTAATGAATTTGTGATGTACAACGCATGCGTGGTAATGCATGCGTTGTAATGGTATCGCAAAGTAAAAAGTCGTTGTAACGGCTGTTTACCGATCGAAGCTGGCCCCTGTTCTTCAGTGAGACGTTTATTTGATTAATTAGGAGGAAGGAATGTGTTTTTTTTACCGAAAAGTGCATTCCCGGCTGTTGTATTGTGAAAGTGTCCGCGTGGCCTGGTTTCACTTCCGGTGAGAGAGTGGAAGAGTCTGTTTGGATCTAAAGGAGTTCTGTTGTTGGACGGGGCCGGCGCGACATGTCATCAGAAAACATAGCTAATGGAAAGTGTCCTCCCTGAAGTGTGGAGCAGTGCCATGAGAGGTCAACGAGTGTGCGTCCCACCGCAGTATGACCGTACCGCGTGACCCATGCGCCACCTCCAGGGTACGGGAGGCAGAAGCGGCATCGCAGGTCCTCTTGAAGACCGTTGTAGCACTAATTCTACATTTTGGTACTAGGGCATTTTAACTTTGTTGTTCCTGCCAGATACAAAGAGAAGATCCTGTGTTATTCAGTGCCCTCGTTACCTTTTTTGTGGGTTGTGGTGCTTGTCACTCGCTGCCCCGCCGGTGCACACGACTGGGCACCCCACCTCGTGTGCCATCTGCAGGGCCTCTGCCCTCGGATCACTGGTTTCGGTTTCTGGAGTGGCAACATAAACAGTTGCTCCCAAAGGACTAGCCTGAACACTTAGGTGAATATCCCCTGCACCAGCATTCCACAGAAATTCTTTCCTAGCTCTCCCACATCAACGAGGACGTCATAATAGCACGGCTCCGCTCGCGACACCGTATGACGTCATCGGAGCCATAAGAGAACCTCGTCGGCGTGCTGACGTCAGTTCCACCCATTTTTTCCGTGCCACCGAGGCAAACAGGGGACCGAGACATTTTCACATGTATACATAGTATAATAAATACCAGCTCCTAATTCCACATTCCATCAGAACGTAAAGGAAAGCACTCTCGGGGGCGAGTCCAACATATTTATTTCCACGGACTCACAGCAACCAGACGCGTTTCGGCAGTCGCCTTTCTCGATGGTAACCAGGCGCGCCAGAAACGGCCTTCTTTTATGTCAATTACAAATCACATCAGCATTAGTGAACACTGAGAATGGACAAACATTTTCATTTTCATTGTCATTTTTCGCCGCCATCTTTCAATGTGCAAAAATCGTTCTTCACAATAAAATTAGATAGTAGCTGATCTAGTATATACATAAATCCATATATACAAAAATCCATATATACAAATATTTAAATACACTTATTCGGACTCAACACAGTTAAATACTGTTCTCAAATTGATTACGCCCACCAATGGGCTTCCTGATTCTACACATCCTGCCCACAAATGGGCCTGCATGATATTACATGGACTTAAGATCAGTTCGCTAAATAACGACTATCAACACATTGCCAATTCATTCAAAATTCTGACCTTTCTCAGTTAAAACCTTCAACTTAAGCAAGATATAACAAACATGTAATGGTCCCTCTACATAGTTACATTTCAAACGCATTATACATTTATAAATTTCATAAATTTCATAATCCGGTATCAAAACAGACCTCACTCATTATTTTCCCATAGCCATGGGATTATCCAGCTACTCGCCTAAGTGCACTGAAAGCTCCTCATTACAATTCAAACCATCGGGAGCCTTTGTTTGGAGATCTATTATGTATCTGGATTCCAGCCTTCTCAGACTAGTAACCCTGTCTCCACCCCTTGGATTTAATGGAACATGATCTAAGGCAAAGAATGTTAAAAGATTCCTGTCACTGTTATGTTTGGATTTAAAATGCCGGGCTACCGGGTATGACAAATCCCCATTTTTAATTGCCCTTGTATGCTCCAAAATGCGTATTTTCGTTTGGTGTATGGTACTACCAATGTACCTGAGTCCACAAGGGCAATTCAAACAGTACACTGTGTATGGTGTGCTGCATGTGATAAATTTCTTAATGGATTTTGGTTTCTGTACTCCCGGTATTTGGTATTTCAAAACCTTTTTACTACCTACACAAGCTTTACATTTGCCACAGGGATAAAATCCCTGCAGCTCCTTATCAAACAGCTTAGGTGTTTCTCTTCTCATATAGCTGCTTGTAAGAGAATCACGAAGGGCCCTAGCTTTCCGAAAGGTCATTAATGGTCGTGCTGGAATATCCATTCCAATTACGGGATCCATTTTGAGCAGATTCCAATTTCTGCGCAAAATGGTTCGCAATTTATCAGATTCACTTGAAAATGTAGTGATCATCCGAAAGCCACACACATTAATTCTCTTGGGTTTCTCTTCTAATAGCTTACTTCTGGGGACAGAATTAACTTTCTTTAATGCTCCCATCAATACCTGCTCACCATAACCACGTGCTCTAAATCTGTCCAAACATTCACTGGAGTGTTTCTCAAAATCAACCTCCCTGGTATTATTCCTTTTTATGCGCAACAGTTCCCCATAGGGGATACTGTTAATCAGTTTCTGTGGATGCGCACTGCGGGCATGTAAGATCAAATTTCCCGCAGTCGGTTTTCGATACAATTTCGTGCAAATTCGGTTTTCAATCACACAAACCTCTAGATCTAAAAGTTTACCGACCCATCACTGATATCAGCATTGAACTTTAAGTTCAGGTGATTGTTATTAAGCACCTGAACATACTCTAGTGCTGATTCCTTTGACCCCCTCCATACCAGGAAGAGGTCGTCTATATATCTGTACCAGGCAATTACCCTATCTGTCCAGATACGGTTAGTATCCGACCAGGCCACCTGCTCCTCCCACCAGCCCACGAATAAATTCGCGTAGCTGGGGCGAAGCAGGTGCCCATGGCCGTCCCAGATACTTGCTTATAATACTGTTCCTGGTACAGAAAAATGTTATTATTCAAACAAAATTCTAAAAGTTCAATTAACATATCACTATGTTCACAATATTTGATGGGTCGATTTTTAAGAAAATAGCATACTGCTTGTAAACCTTGGTGGTGTGCTATGCAGGTATATAGACTCGTGATATCCATCACTATCATTTGATCTCCCTCCTGCCATGTAATAGTTGTAATACGTTGCAAGAAATCTTTTGTATCTTTGATATATGATCTCAATCCCACCACGAAACCAGATAAGAATTGATCTATATACATTGACACATGTTCTAAAAGACTGCCCTGGGACGAGACAATCGGCCTCCCCGGTGGTACTAATGCGTCCTTATGTACTTTGGGCAAATGATAAAAACAAGGTGTTACAGGGTTCAAACGCCTCAAGAATAAATACTCTTCAGTTTCTATCTTGCCTTTCTCATACCACTTTTTTAATAACGCATGGCAGTTTGCAATACTCATATTGTACACATTCTTTCCCACTTTTTCATAGAATGCCAAGTCTGAAAGTTGACGTAAAGCCTCCTTATTATAGGCATCAAAAGTTTGCAGCACTACATTTCCGCCTTTATCTGAAGGCTTACAGATAATAGACGTATCTTTTTTAATGCACTCCATAGCCAAGTACTGCTCGTGGGTTAGATTGCGTTTCTTTGTCCAAACATGATCGCTTTTTCGTAGGTTCATTAGCTCCTTTATAACAGTGTCTGAGAAGGTATCAATTATATCACTGGGCATTTGCGGTAAAAACTTGAAGTTGGTTTAAAACAGGTAACCACATTCTGTTGTTCAATACCCAGGATCCCCACTCGATCATCAGCCATGTCCGGGCCTGCAATTTCATTACCCAGATCATCCAGGGCCTGTAATACTGGTAAATCATGTCCGACCAAAATGTCGGTTTCTAATGGATGTGCACCAATTCCCTTCGTCTGTTGCTTTTTTGGTCTCAATTTAAAATACTTATGAAGCTTGAGTTTTCTTATGAACCTAAACAGATCAATTCTCGTTTGCGTATATTCAAGTTTTTTCAAGGGCAATTAAAAATGAGGATTTGTCATACCCGGTAGCCCGGCATTTTAAATCCAAACATAACAGTGACAGGAATCTTTTAACATTCTTTGCCTTAGATCATGTTCCATTAAATCCAAGGGGTGGAGACAGGGTTACTAGTCTGAGAAGGCTGGAATCCAGATACATAATAGATCTCCAAACAAAGGCTCCCGATGGTTTGAATTGTAATGAGGAGCTTTCAGTGCACTTAGGCGAGTAGCTGGATAATCCCATGGCTATGGGAAAATAATGAGTGAGGTCTGTTTTGATACCGGATTATGAAATTTATGAAATTTATAAATGTATAATGCGTTTGAAATGTAACTATGTAGAGGGACCATTACATGTTTGTTATATCTTGCTTAAGTTGAAGGTTTTAACTGAGAAAGGTCAGAATTTTGAATGAATTGGCAATGTGTTGATAGTCGTTATTTAGCGAACTGATCTTAAGTCCATGTAATATCATGCAGGCCCATTTGTGGGCAGGATGTGTAGAATCAGGAAGCCCATTGGTGGGCGTAATCAATTTGAGAACAGTATTTAACTGTGTTGAGTCCGAATAAGTGTATTTAAATATTTGTATATATGGATTTTTGTATATATGGATTTATGTATATACTAGATCAGCTACTATCTAATTTTATTGTGAAGAACGATTTTTGCACATTGAAAGATGGCGGCGAAAAATGACAATGAAAATGAAAATGTTTGTCCATTCTCAGTGTTCACTAATGCTGATGTGATTTGTAATTGACATAAAAGAAGGCCGTTTCTGGCGCGCCTGGTTACCATCGAGAAAGGCGACTGCCGAAACGCGTCTGGTTGCTGTGAGTCCGTGGAAATAAATATGTTGGACTCGCCCCGAGAGTGCTTTCCTTTACGTTCTGATGGAATGTGGAATTAGGAGCTGGTATAGTTGCGGGTACACCGCCCGCGAGAAAGCACCCGTTTGAGAGTGCACGAAGGAGGTGGAAATTTGAGGAGCAGCGATAGTATAATAAATATATATATATTCACTGAAAAAACCATAGGTTTCAGGCACGTTATAGTTAGAAATTAGCATTTAAAAACCTTAGAAATTCACTGAAAAAACCATAGGTTTCAGGGGCGTTATAGTTAGTTGGACATTTCACTCGTACAAAACCATAGAAATTCCCCGTTATAGTTAGTTCAGCTAACTATAACTTGCGCGCCCGCAATGCACTGCTGATGACGTCACATATTACATCACTCATGACATGGTCAGTGACATCACTCATGACATCACTGATGACATCACTGATGACATCATCCAGTGAATGTGTGTTTTTCTGAAAATTAAATATGTTTTATATATGTATATCTCAAGGTCGATGGAAGAATAAATGGGTATATAAGTGTCTAAATGGATGATTTTGTTTTGTAAAATTGATTGTATAACTGACTAAGTGTATCTTAGTGAATACATGGGTTAGTGAGTAATGTTTAAATATGAAAATATCTGAATCAGTCTCTCACTTTGTGTATAAGTGGCTGCATGGGTTGGTGAGTAGCTACATGAGTGTCTATATGGGTTATTAGTTGGTTTTTGAGTATCAGTATGAGTGTCTGAGTGTCTGTATGGTTCGGTGGGGGTATTACTTAGTGCATAGATGCATGAATGAGTGACTCACTGTTTGTATGTGTTGAAGACAGCATGTGTGCAGAACTGTATAGGTGGATGAGTATGTGTATGGGTGTGTTAGTGAGTGAATGACTGTCTCAATAGTGTCTTTATGAGTAACTACATATGTTTTAAACTAGTATATGTGAGTATTGGTGTATATAAGTGAGTATATGTGAGAGTGAGAGATTGGAAGAGTTCCTGTACAAATAAGTAGGTGTTTCTATAAGTGATTGTTTAAGAGAGTAAGTATGTGTAAGTTTCTGTAGAAGTAAGTGTGGTAGTGTGTGTATAACTGTATATGCAAGTAAATTGATGTTTGATACTTTGTTTGCATGTGTGACTATATGTGTGAGTAACTCTATGGATGAGTGGTGGTGTGTAACAGGATGTATAGGTGTATGAGTACATATGATGAGTGAGTACATGTATGAGTGACTGTATAGGGACTGTTGGTGAATGAGTGGATGTGTGTGTAGATCTTAGAATTACTGAATAGGTGTGTTGTAACTGGTATTGGTATGTCCATTGTTTTGAAAATGTTAGTTTGTATTTTTGAGTGTGTGTATCAAAGGTTATATTAGGGTGAGAGGAGGTCTGCCACTCTATCACAAGGATGATGTCATCAGTGATGTCATCAGTGAAGTCATTTGAGATGTCATCAGTGATGTCATGAGTGATGTCACTGACCATGTCATGAGTGATGTAATATGTGACGTCATCAGCAGTGCATTGCGGGCGCGCGAGTTATAGTTAGCTGAACTAACTATAACGGGGGAATTTCTATGGTTTTGTACGAGTGAAATGTCCAACTAACTATAACGCCCCTGAAACCTATGGTTTTTTCAGTGAATATATATATATATATATATATATATATATATATATATATATATATATGTATATATAGGTATGCCTATATATATGCCTATATATATACATATATGTATATTACCTACTGGCCAGTAGGTAATATATATATATATGTATATATATAGGTATGCATATATATTACCTACTGGCGGTCGCCGATAGGTAATATACATATATATGTATATATATAGGTATGCCTATATATATGCCTATATATACATATATATATATATATATATTACCTACTGGCCAGTAGGTAGTTATAGTTAGGACCTCGTTTCTATTCAAAAAGCATTTTTTCTTTTGCCAATATCTTCGACGCCGTTGGAGGAATCTTCGCAAAATTTTCAAAACGAATGCCCTGCTCCGGTCAGCTCCTGACTAGAAAGTTTCGGGGTGATTCATGAAGCGGGAGCCAAGAAAAAAGGGGGGTCCCAAAACGCATTTTCTCCATGTTAATTTCCATAGGAAACTTTAGACAAAGCTACAGCCTGAACTACTGAATGGAATTACACCAAATTTGGCAAAAGGTAGCTCTTGGTTCAGAAAACGTTCTTTTTTTAAATGGTGTAAATCCGTTCAGTAGTATATATAGTATATATATATATATAGGTACACATAAACCTCTACTGCACACAATTAAAAAGTATATTCAGTGAGGTTGTTTGATCATAAACTCCCTGAAAATCACTGAAAAAGTCACGTTATAGTTAGGTAAGATAATAAAATCTTACTTTACGTTAAAACCTCCCCAGAATTTCACTGGAAAAAAACAATGGTTAAAGTGACATTATAGTTAGGTCTAGTAATAATATCTTACTTTATGTTAAAAAACCTCAAAAGTTCACTGAAAAAAACACAGGTTAAAATAAGTTATAGTTTGGTAAAGTACTAAGAATTTAGATTCACTGAAAAAAATAACAGTTAAAGTGACATTATAGTTTGGCTATGTAATAACAGAAGAACAAATGTTTTAAAACAAAAAAGAAAAATAGGAAATTCACCAGTTATAGTTTATTGACCTTACAATAACTTGCACCCCGTCATGCACTGACTTGTTCAATGTCATCATTGATTATATCACTGACATCAGTGATATATATGTTTATCTAAATTCACTGAAAACAACAAAGGTTAAAGTAGACGTGGGCCATCAAATAATAAAAAACCTAACATTTAAAAAGCAAAAAATGAAATTCACCTTTTATTTGTAACTTACTTGAGTATAACTTGCACAGCAGTTGACTTAAGATGTCATCAGTGATGTAATATGTGAGGTCATAATCAGTGCATCATACTAGTGTAAGGCCCTGCGCCCAAACCACATGAGCGGCAAACCCCCTGCCATGCACTGTATTTGACAATATGCAATGTGGGGTTGGCCATGCGCCCAACTCTCGTGGCAAACAACAGCCTGCAAGCTGCAACCAGCCACATACTCCTAATTCTCATTTTCATTGTTTTACATTTTTTTCTGTCTTGCGGAACTCCAGCAGGAGTACAAGGGCCCATGCTGCCTCCCGTAGCAGTCCTGCAGAACCATATAGGAGGGCCACGCTGGATCCTGTTGGATCCCATATGATCTTTCAACAAATCCCATGAGCGCATTGATGGACCGGCGCAATGACATTTTTTGTTTTTTAATTTTGGGTCTTTTCTTCTGGGACCTTCCCTGCCCCGCAAAGGCCAGTGGGTCAGGGTATCCCTACCCCGCCTCCTTATAGTGCTTTTAATTTTATTTCCCAAGGCACAGGGACAGAGTTTTAGTGTCCTGTAATGGCAGCTGCAAAGTTTGGGACCACAGGTAAAAAAGCCCTTGCAACCAATTAGATTGCTCTGTTTTTTTAACTTGTGGCCCCGTGGTACTTCAGCTGGGCCAGTCGTCCAGAGATAATGATTCTTTTAACCTTAATTTCTCAAAAACAACTGAACAGATTTACAGGTAATGGGTAAAGAACTAGCTATTTGCCAAATTTGGTGAAATTCTGTTCAGCCATTTTTTTCTGCACTATTGTCTAAAATTCCTTATGGAAATTTTATGGCAGAAAAAGTGTTTTGTGACCCCTTCTTTTCTGGATCCCCCACTTGATGAATCACCCTAAAACTTACCAGTAAGGAGATGAGGTAGATGAACTATTGTTTTGGGAATGTTTTGTGTATATTCATCATATGGTGCCAAGGTTATTAGCAAAACAAAAAACACTCTTCCTATAGAAACTCTGACTTATGTATAACTACACACTGGCTGGCCCTTGCATATATTTTGAGTGGATGGAAACTACTAAGTCTACACCTAGGTGTAGGCCTACAGATGTGATGTAGCACTGGGCCAACCCTCTTGCCGTTGTTATCAGGTGGACCTTTTCTCGTTGACTGAGAGGTAAAGGGAGTTAGCATTAAATCAATCAATTTAATTAGCAGTGCAACCCATTTGGCTACACAATAAGGACAAAGAATCAGTGACTATAGTTAAGAAGATTTATTGCAAGTTAGTAGCCAGGTTAAGACAAACAAATCTTAGTACCATGCTGAAAAGATGGAGAATAACAACCGGGCAACTCAACCTCCTAAAGAAGTTTAGGCATTCCAGTATAAGGCAAACAAGAAGTGAAATAGCAGCAATACAAAAGATCAACAGCAGAATTTCCATAATCAGAGAAGAGTTTCGGATTCTCTCTTCTATACATGAGTGAAGACTAACAACATCTAAATCCAAATCTGAGTCCAAACTAAGTAGGATGGTTTAAATCCTAAAAGGATCTCAAACAAGGAAGGTGTCAGCATTTCAGAAGCTATGTCAAGAGTCTTCTTGGGAAAGGGAAATGAGTGTTTAACTTAAGCAACACTCAGTAAAGAATGGCGATTCTCAGATTAACATGACAAAAGAATAAGGATTTCATTAAAGACACAGAGGCTTACATTATCCATAATCTTTTATTTGCTACTCCTGCAGCAGCACCTTCAAAGAACTTCCCAACCAAGAATAATCCATAACTGGAATCTCAATAAACAATAAATGTCTCTGGCATAGAACTCTCCTCCTCTTTTAAATGCAAAACTGCAAAGAAACTGATCCTTCCTCCTCCTCCTGTAATCTCCATATTTTTTCAGTTCACAACTGTGCATCTGAAACAAAATATAAAATTAAAACTCCTTGTCCCCAAAAACTGAACTCTAAAACACTATTTCATTGTGCATCTACAACCAATTTAAATTCAAACAAAATTAGCAGTTCATCAAAATTTGCCCAATCTCCCCCTTTATTTATTTTAATCTTTATTTTTTTTTAAATTATTTTTTCTTTCTGGGAGAAGTGGGTGGGATAATGTTAGCCTCTGTGTCTTTAATGAAATCCTGATTCTCTTGTCATGTTAATCTGAGAATCACCATTTCATTACAAGACCGAAGGATACAATTATGCATGTTGGAAGCCCTTCAACACTACCTCTGACATGTTCAATTGGCCTAAAATAATGTTTCGCATATGTACCCACATTTGACCAATCAGCTGCTTTCAAAATACTTTCCAAACTTCCACAAGACCATCAAGCTTTACTTGCCATTGCATCCCTTACAGAATGGGCTTTAAACTTCTCCCCATCCACTTCAGCTTTCTCTATTGCAATTCTCACCCATCTCGAAATTGTCGCTGTACTTACCACCATGAAAAGCTTAACAAAAGAGATTAACAACTGATACTCACCATTCCTTCAATTTTCCAATACCCTACATTCATACTCTTTCAAACAGTCTACCACACATAACTTTTTACTTTTCTTATATTTTGGATAAAATATCGAAGTGGACATGGTCTTTGTTCTTTTTCGTATCTCGAAATATACACCATCGGGACTGAAAGTTTTATTACTTACCTATAGACATTTAACATCTGATACTCTTCTACATGACACCAAACACAACAGTGTCGCTAACTTAACTGTAAGATTCCTAATACTCAAATATTTGCTTATTGGCCATTCCAGAAATAACTTCAATACTAATTCCACATCCCACAAAATGTCATACCTTGCCTTTGGAGGTCTTTTAAGTTTCAGGCTCTTCAATATTCTATAAACCGAAACATTACTCCCCACTGACTTACTACCAACAAAAGCATGTCCAGCAGAAATAGCTGACCTATAACAATTTATCGTCCGATAGCTGAATCCCTACTCAAATTACTCAACAACAAAAAAATCTCAACTTCCACTACAGATATCTCTACGGGATCCAAATTCCTATCCATGCACCAACAAACTCAAAAGTCCTATACTTCTTTGTATCTTCTCCTAGTGTCCGGTGCCCAAACTTCTGCAAGCAACTCTGCAGCCCCCTTTGAAAGGCCCTCAAATGCTCTAGATCTCCTGACACCTTCCAAACCAGAAGGTTCAAGACTCTGCTTAGCACCAAAGGAGGCTCCTCTCCTTCTTCGTTTGACAACAGACCTTCTTCTGCCAAGATCAACAATGGAACTTCGCATGCCAGTTCCAACACTGCTGGAAACCACACCTGAGACACCCAAAATGGCATTACCAGTACCAACTGACATCTCTCCTTCCTCACCTTCAGAAGCACTCTCTGGATCATTGCAAAAGGTGGAAAAACATACCCCCTAATCTCTGTCAATTTTTGCTGAAAAGCATCTATTGCTTTCGCACCTGGATCTGGTAACTAGCTGAAATACCTGAGAAGGTGGTAGGTTAACCTTGTTGCAAACAAATCCACCTCCAAGGGTCCAAAAATCAATCAATCAATCAATCAATCAATCAAGTGGCTTGTAAAGCGCGACTACTTACCCGTAGGGGTCTCAAGGCGCTATCCTCGTGAAATACTCTCACCTCAGCATCCAATCGTTGTAATCTTTCACATGTCTTGAATTCCAATCTGCCACCAAATTCATATTCCCCGGAAAATACTCTGCTCTTAAAGACATCTTGTGTTCCAGACAGAACATCCACAACTCTTTCACAATGTCTGAAAGACCCTTGGATCTGCAACTTCCTAACCTATTTATGTAAGACACAGCTGAAATATTGTCCATCTTTATCAATACCTTCTGTCCCTGTAACACCTTCCTGAAACTTCTTAAAGCATACAACCCCACTGTCAACTTCAGGCAATTTATGTGTAGGCCCCACTCGAGGCCTGACCAAGCACCACCTGTCTCCTGCTCTCCCAATCGAGCTCCCCAACCTAATCGGCATCCGTCTACAATACAAAATCTGATACACAACCAAAAATAGCTCTTCCATTCCATGCCTCCAGATTGTGCATCCACCAACTCGACTCTTCTTTCACTTCCTGATTCAAAACTACTTTTTCTTCATACCATAATCCTCCTCTCAAGGTATCTGCCTTCACCCTCTGGAAAGCCCAGTAGTGCAAAGGCCCTGGAAAAATCACTTGTATTGATGATGAAAACAACCCTAAACTCCTTTCCAAATCTCTCAAGGTCAATGTTTCCTTCCGTAACACTCGTACATCCTCTTTCTTTATCATAATCACTTTCTTTTCTGGCAACAACAAAACTTCGGGGGTAGCTGTTCCTGAAGATAAAGGGAGTGGCAACCTATTCTGGTTGGCACAGAGGTGTAAGAGTTGTCTATCTCAATAGAGTTGGGATGTCTAGAGTGATGGAGAATTCCTCCTTTTGAATATAGTGCCCTCACACACCCTTGCGAGTGTCATGCTTCATCATCGGGTGTTGCTCCTCGTGGGGGTGGCGCTGCTGTCCCCCACGGGCCCCGCGAGAGGGCTCTTTATCGGAGATCTTTTAAGGAGACGCCGCAGTTGTGCATGCGGGTGTGTGGGCCTAGGACAGTGAGTGGGTGAGTGAGTTAAAATTACCAGACGGTACCCAGAACCTAGTTTTATTCGGGGGTCCGGATGATAAGCTTAAAAATAGATCGGATGTGGAGCTCCTCTTGGAAACAAATGTGGAGGGGGGGATAAATGTCTTCCCGTTGCTCTCAGTATCCGTGTGGGTGTGTGAAAAAGAATGGGGTCAACATGTTTCGCGCATCGTAATGGTCCATAAGGGATCCAGGGGCGCTTCGTCAGGACCGAGAAGTGAAAAGAATATATATAGGAGAAAGTTAACAGGGATCAGGGGGAAAAAGGAACCCTGTATACCTGTAATACCTATAATCAGGTGTAGATGCGTCTCAGTGCTAGTAGGAATGTGTAGTTCAAGTTCCTTTGCCCAACCTAGTGATATGAAAAAGACAAAGAGAGAGACATACAAACATATAAAATTCATATGCGGAACACATTTTAATGCTGGCACTCACTAGGACTCAAATGTGCTCGTAGTTTGATATTCGAATACACAACCATACCGGTGTGCATGCTTAGTGAGGTATGCCTTGGTTGACATACTGCCAAAGTGTGAACAGAATCAAATAAGGTGCGCAGCTCCCCGTGTGGTGATGTTCACACAGGAGTGATGTCAATACCAGCTAGCTGTGCTGTGTCAGATGCGTGGGGGTTATGGCACATACACCCCTGATATTTGTATCTTCCGGTTTTGACAGTGCAGTGATGGTGGTTACAAATAATTCAATGCAAAGGGCTCTACTGACAAGAATCTTAGCAGTGGTTATGGAGCCGTAATCTCGAATCAAATGAACAATTCACATGCAGGTAAATCGGTGCAAGGCCGGTAGCTCGAGGCACCATATTTGTGAGGGGAGTGTTTAATAGCTCATGACTGGTGTGTCATACAGCCACGTCTTATATCTAGCGTATAAGGCAGTAACGCCGTCTTAGTTGTAATGCACGGTGTTGGACACGCTACGCATATTATTGTCGTGAAATTAAAAGAAAACCTACCCCCAGATTCGAAGTGAAGGGCTGCGTCGGCGCTCACTGCGGCTATGAGGGAGAGTATCTGTGGGAGTTGAGGGAAGAAGAAGGGATAATGATAGTCAAGTCCTAATACTCCCATCCTCCCCTCGTTGTAATGAACCCTTTACCTCAGATCTTTAAGTGGAGTCAGCAGGAAAAAGACTTACAATTGCTCGTCCCCTTTGGTGCCCGATACCTGCCCGTCCGTCTATGAGTCGCCGGTGTGACCAGGAGAGCCCCGGGCACCGAGTTAAAGCATCCGGACTCGGAGCGGGCAGAAGTGACGTGGCGGGGGGCGGGACTAAGGTTCGTTATGGCATGATGCGTGGAGGGCTGGTGGCAGCAGCCCTGCTCGTACTGCAGGGTCAGGATAGTATCTGGCGGCCATGTTGGAAAGGTGAACGGACAACCGATCGTTGTCTAAGAAAAACTGGTGTGGTTCTTAAGATGGTATTTGAACAGTAGTTTCAGAGGGGCAACATTGGTAATGCAGTTAAAAAAACACCTTAAAATTATCAGGGGGAGAACGAGGTAAAAAGAAAAAGTGAAAACATTTTTTAAATTAATTTGGGGGACGATAAAACTACTGAAGGATACCCTTTGCCCTGTTGTTGATCATTACAATGATGGTGGTGTGAGCTAGGTTGGCATGTTCGAGGTGGCATGCTGCTCACCAAGATGGAGGTGATGAGAGTACAGCTGTGGGATTAGGAGAGCGCGTACTGGTACAGTTCAATATGATATGTCCCAGACCAAGGAGTCAAGTGACGGGGATCTACATGTCTGATGTGCTACACCTAGCAGGTGTGTTGGAGAAGACCATATTGAAAGGGCCTCAATCCTGATATCCTCTTAGGTGGGGGCAGTCATGCTCAGTACGGGAAGGAAAGTGTGTATCTCTAAACTTATAGCGGTGTGGATCTCAGCAGGGATCACTGAGTAGCACCATAAGCTAATTTATGTTTTTGGGAAAGAGAGCATATCTAGGGTGTGATTAGCGTGAGAGATGACTGAGAATGGGACTGACAATGTCCATCAGTTCTAAGGCAATAGTTCCACCCACGGTATCTCATCATTTAGCCCCTCTGTGTTGGTCTTTAATCTATGGACCCAGCGTTGTTCTTGCCTATATAGAGTACTATTCGTCGATTGGGGATTGGATTAAATAATTGTCCATCTTATACTCTCTGGGTTATGATTTTTTTCGGAGAAATGGCTCAGTAATTTGGTGTTGGTTTTTTTGCATCGTATTGTGCTCCTGTGCTCCCCTATCCTGATCTTAACTGGTCTAGTGGTCATCCCCACATATCTTTCACCGCAAGGGCACGTGATGGTGTAGATACAGTTTTTAGTGTTGCAATTTGTGTGCCTCTTCTGATGCCAAGGCCTAGCCCAAGGGTCTCCAACCGGTCGATCGCGAGCTACCGGTAGCTCTCGGAGACCCTGTGCGTAGCTCATGATGCTTGTGGCTCGATTTAGTAGCCCTTTAGTTTTGTTTGGGCTATTTAGGCTTTTTTCAGGCTCTGTTGCCCGCCCTCACCCAAAGCAGCTGCTCAGATTGGCTTTGAGCTTAGCTGGGGCGGGGCGGGCCGGGCCGAAGAGGATGACGTTCCATCAGCGTCTCTTGTGACTCGTGACCTGGCCTGGTCTATGCGCCCCCTGCCTTTTCCTCACTGGCACCGCGCTCATTGTGTGAGTCACGAGTGCGAAGGGTGCTAGTGCGGAGCTGCATCAGGCGTGGCAGGGCAGAGTAGCTGTTTGCAGGTCGCGCAAGGCAAGCAGTAAAGAACTGCCGGGACCCGCGCCATCTGCCCTTCTCATCAGAGCAGCAGGTAAGCTGTGTGAGTACACCCGACACTCCATGTCAGGTGTCTTACAGAAGCTGGGAATAATTATTCTCTTAAGTCTTTATTTCCACTGTAGACGGCACTGCGAGACAAAAAGCACAACTGTTCTTATTTGCAGCTGCTGCCTTTTTTCAGAGAAAAATGTTATTTCAGGAATGTGATGGCCCCATTCCGCTCGCTTTCCGCTTCTCTTTGTAATTAATTTGTAAAGCCCTTGAACCCCTTTGTGTGACTCGGCATGTTAAAAACAAGGTCCGTTTGAAAGACAACAACATTTGCGCTGTGGTGATGTTCCAAATATGCCCAGTAAAAACGAACCCGATAGGTATGTTAAGTAGTTCAGTAGGGCACGTCTGTCTGTGCAATAACCTTGAAGCATCATAAACGGAAGTGGAATCATAGAGGGGCCGGTTAAGTAGATGACTCTTGTGAGTGGCTTATGCAAGGCCTGCAGATGCAGGCCCTGGCCCGTGGAGGGCTTTTGGGAACACACTATCAGTGCGTTACGTAGAAGGTGAGCCACATATAACGTGACCCTGAGGGTGCCTTTTGGGATCCAGCACAGAGTTCCAGGGTGAATCACATTGCTACACTCTCCCCAGCGCCTTGGCTACCTCAAAGGATTACTAGACACGCGAGGTAGAGAGACCCCAGTCCGATCTGTACCGGGCACACACAAAAAGGGGGCGCACCAACACAAAGTGGGATTAAAGAAGGGTTTGTAAGTGTTTCCAAATAACAGAACGAGCTGCACTTTAATGAGTATTAATTCTTTGTGAAGCATGGCACGAATGGTGGCTTACCTTTGCTTGCCACATACCTTCTGGAGGTCCGTATTACAGTGTAACCCCCCAAGGATGCTGCATGGGTGCACATTTTAGTGTGAAACTGCTCCAATACCTTCCACAGCACCCGGAGTGTGCTGCAGTCTGACCTGGTGCTCAGTCAGGCTGCGCAAGCTTCCCATATCACCCCATCAGTAGGCGTCTGAGGGTCTCTGCACAAAGGTAAGCACAGTGGCTAACAGTAACTACACTACACCCACCCTCATTTGTGCCCCGGCCTAGGGCTGGCGAAATGGCTCTCTGATGGAGAGTGGGGCTGTGTGGGTCCACTCTGGATACTGCCCAGTAGTTTTATTGCTAAACTTGTAAAAAAAAAGTAGGAGGCCACTGCAGCTTGCACCACACATTGCCCCTGCCAGCGATGCCAGTACCAACACAACTACTTGCCATCACGCTCCTACACGTGTAACGATCCAATTTCAGACTATTCCTGGCCCCCAAAGCTATAAGAATGGCTTGGACAGCAGGTTTTGGTCATTTTTAATATATATTGAATCAATGAACAACTGTTGCTGTGCTCATCTCTAAATTAGAGACAAACACCACCACCACCATGTGGCAGAGCAGACTGACATAAGTGCAGGTGTTGACAATAAAGATCGGGTGTCAAGCACCGTCAACCACCGGCTCAAATTAAGAACCAAAACCCTTGTCTGTGGTCATGCCTAAGCCTGGGGTGGCCAGGGCGTAAGAAGGTGCTTAAAGATTATTCCTGTACATAAGAGCCACTCCGTATCCGGACGAGGACAAAAAATGTAGGTCACCTCCTCGTGGTCTGCGTCAGTGGCTTCCCTGTGGAGGCCTTGGTGTGGCCATGTTTTGTAACTTACTAACTTACTGGATCAATGTGCTGGGCTCAAGGGGATACTCATATGCACAGCTAAGGATGCGACTGCAGGTCAAGAACCCTCTCCCACCTTCCATTTATTTTGAATGAAGGGAACTTGAACAGAGCCAGAGCATGCTTGTTTGATCGTGCAGACTGCTTCTGGATGGAATATACAGCAGCGCCGCCAATTGCAGCCACACCATCTGCAATGTGTTCAAATACAGCTGTCAATGTTCCACCTTGAGAACGTTTGAATAAACATCTGCTAAAACGCAGCAAAGCTGAATGGATTTAGGTAAAATCGAATCCTAAAAGTGTCTGTCATTTACTTCTATTTCACCCACAGTTACTCAGGTGGATCGTTAATGAAAATAGATAAGAATTATTCTACCTTTGTTTACTTTTTACTACCTACCGCCATGAAAAAAAATCTCCAGATGATTATTGATAGATAGAAGTTCAGTTCATACAAGGAATATAAATATAGTGGTGATGAGTTTACCACGTAACAGTAAGAATCCAGCCGGTATCTCCCACCCACCTACCCGGCATTACGAGTTACCAGCCCTAGAATTGGGGACATGATGCAGATTAGCATTACCAGATCCACTTCTATATGTGCCCCCTCTTCTGGACCCCTTTGCGTGGATGTTTTCTTTCTGCTTTGAAGAGGAGAGAAAATGAGCAAGCAACAGATTTGTATTTTTCCTATGCCCGCTTGCACTTGGTAAAAACTGTAATAGGGCGGCAGCCTCTCTTCCCAAGATTACCTCTGTCTAACTTGTAGTGGGCCCCATAGTGTAATAAAAGAGCTGTGCATTACAGTTGATCATCACACACTACTCCACACGCTGCACACGTAGTGAAATACGGGTCTAATAATCCCAAACTTATCCAAGGGCAGGAGGGTAACCACACAGCTGAGCACATGTAGCAACACCCCCTCTGCGCTGTAATTGGCAGGCCTTGTTAGTTACATGGATGTTGTCTGGAGATGGCAGAGACACATTTCCATTTTAAATATTAACTATCATCTGCACAAAAAATCGGAAATGTAATTAAGGCTGGCACATTGCATCATCATGAATTTTTGATTCTGGGCTTATCAATTTTTCTGGTGTATTGAAGTGTAAAATTTTATGAAATGTTAAAACCATCAGTACAGGGTTCTGTTTAGTTCAGGCCTGGTTTAGTTCGACCCAATCCCATCATCTTGGGGTTACATTCAATAATCCAGCCTCAACAGCTCCCGCCCCACCATGCCACTAACAAACCTGCATATTTTGTTTTTACTTCTCATGAAGCCGGACATTCAACACACTTTCAAGGAGAAAACTACAGATGGTCATTTACTCAATATTGAGCAGCAGATCTCGTTTTCCAAAACTGAAGATTATTTAATTGTTTAAAAATATAAAAGGCTGCGCAAGATGACAGCTCAGGAAATCCCATTGAGTCAAGCTGAGCTTCTGTGTAGGCCACGCTATGGTGATTCTTTTTAAGATGAGCTATGTCCAGTCCAGTTCTGGGGAGAGTGGACAGTTCATGCTGGCTGTGTATGTGTGGGAGGAAACTGATGCTTATATATTGGGCCGGGGCCTGGAAATACAACACTTGACTATAGAGTGAATGGCGAGACCTTGCATGCATACCATCATGAATCCTGTGACAGTTCTCATGATGCCATTTAGCGCTATAGTACCTTATTCTGTGTGGGGCATATTTAGCAAACTTTCACATAGCGCAGCAAGCCACCTTGCTGCGCTAAGGTAAAAGGCAGGAATGCGCTGTATTTAACATTATATGATGCATTCCTATCCTTTCCCTGCACTTGCACACAATCTGCTGCCTAGTGTCAATACAGGCACCCTGTGCCGTGTTGCAAGGGTGCCTGCGTTGCAGATAGAATTGTTTTTGCGCAGGAAGGGGCACCTTCTTGCACAAAAACATCCTCTGAGGCATTTTCCTCTTTCTATGTGTGCTGCAGAATGCAGCACACATTTAAAAAGGGAAAAAAAGAGGAGCAATAAAGGTATTTCTCCTTGTTACACCTCACCTGGGGTGGCGTAGCATTTTGACGCATTCCCAGGTCCACCACTAATAGTGAATCTGAGAATATGCCAAAATCTATGGGTGGATGCATGGTAACACCCATGCTCCACTCATGGAATGCCTCCCTGGGACACAACACAGCAATTTGCGCTGCCTTGCCTCCATATCTATGAGGCCATTCAAGGCCATGCAGGGTGGCAATGTATTGCCTCACAGATTTTGTACAGTGCACACTGAACTTACGCATTTCAAGGTGCTGTCATGTGTGATAATGAAGAAAGGGGAGGCATTGTGTTGCAGTATTATTAGCGTGTAGTGTACTAACCCAATGTGTGGCCCTGAACCACTTACCTACATTGGCAGCAAGCTGTGCCATGTAGGGTGTGTGGTTGAAAGTGTTTTCCTTGGTTTGTGATCCTATGTGGAAAGTTTTTCAAGAGTTGTCTGATGAACACCAAGGTGCACTTTCTTTTATTTATTATCTGATAACATAACGTTATCATGTTATGGGACACACTGTATAGCAGTGTGGTGAATGATGGGGTGTGAGAAATTGGTTTGAAATGTGGGTGATCCCAGTCACCATAAGCCTGAGGTCACAGGGCTATGTCACAAAATCTGCAGCTGTCATGGAATATCATTATCTGGAGTGGTTTTGAAAGCTTGTCTGGACCTAATTCAATAAAGTCCAATGTTTGCTACAAATGCAGGCGTACCCAATAGAAATGATTTTAAAAACCTTCACCTTTGTGAATTGGGTGCTTGGTGTGGTACAATTTTAGGTCCTCTTCCTATTTACAGAATTCGACTAAAGTCATCCATAGAAACCCAAAACTAGGCTTTGGTCATAATGAATCAAATCGCAGGTCATTTGTGAAATGCAGTCGTCCAGTGTTCATAATTAAACATAGCAAAGGTGAGTTAGTTATCTCACTTTCCAACTGTGCTGTTTAATTTACCAGCATGGCTGCTACTCACAAATGGTCTGCAATACAACATTATTAAAGGTGTCCACGTGGTATTCTTGCCTGTTATGGATTGGATGTGGACTTCATCAACATTTTTACTCTTGCTTACAGCCTTAACAACTAATCATGGATGAAGAGCCAGGTCCCTCCAAAAGGGCAAAGAGTAAGACTTACTACTTCCATCAAGAGTGGGAGAACGAGTTTTTATCTACACAAATTAAAGACAACTGTGTATGTTTAATCTGTGGAGCAAACGTTGCAGTGGGAAAAAAGGGCAAGGTTGAGAGGCATTTTTCAACAAAGCACATGCATTTTCCCTAAAGGAAGCAGCCTGAGGTCACAAAAAGTTAACAAACTGAAATCTGCATTGCAGACACAGCAATCTTTTTTTACAAAGCCAACAAAGAAAGCCACTGCGGCAACTGAAGCATCCTTCATAGTTACTCATCACTTGATGAAGCACAAAGCAACATTTTCAGATGGAGCCATTGTGAAGGAAGCAATGCTTCTAATGGCCCAGTCCTTATTCAAAGACTTTACAAATAGCCCTGAAATTATGTCTGCCATTTCAGATGTGCAGTTAGGGTCAAACACTATGGCAAGAAGGGTATCTACATTATCGGTCAACATGATAGAGCAGTTAGAGCGGGATTTAAAGACATGTAAATATTTTTCTCTTCAATGTGATGAATCTGTTGATGCAAGCGATATTGCACAGTTGGCTATGTTTGTTAGAATGGTTTTTGAAGATTTCACTGAGAAAGAGGAATTTTTAACTCTGTTGCCTCTGAAAACCACAACCAGAGGATCTGACATCCACAATGAGGTGAAAAATTATTTTGTGAAACAAAATGTCCCATTGAAAAAGTTAGTGGCGATAACAACTGATGGTGCACCCGCAATGATAGGGCGTCATTCTGGCTTCATTGCCAATTGTAAAGCAGATCCAGATTTCCCTCAGTTATTAAACTACCATTGCATTATACATCAACAGGCAATATGTGCCAAGGTAATGGGGTTTGATCATGTGATGACTCCTGTTGTTAAAATTATTCATTCAATTCGTGCAAAGGCCAAGCAGCACCAAACCTTCAAATTGTTCATTGAAGAACTATCAGCCGAGTATGGTGACCTTTTACTGCATAATCAAATCCGATGGCTTAGCAGGGGAAAAATACTGCGAAGATTCCTTTCCCTATTGCCAGAAGTCAAAGCTTTCATGGAGTCTAGAAATGAAGATACCACACAGTTATCAAACACTGAATGGTTGCTCGATTTAGCTTTTTTGACAGATGTGACAGAGAAATTAAATGTATTGAACTACGAGTTGCAAGGCAAAATCAAGACCATAACCAACATGATTAGTTCTGTGAAAACTTTCAAATCAAAACTTAACCTTTTCATACAGCATGTACAGAAAAGAAAGATGCAGCACTTTCCCTTTGTGCTCCAAATCCTGTCAGAAAACAAAGCTGAGGCTGAGCTCCTGGACATAGAAAAATACAGTAGCCACCTCATGAGGCTTAATCAAGAGTTCAGTGACAGATTTAGTGATTTTGAGCAACTGGAGCCCTGTGTGATGTTCACTTCAAACCCCTTCATGGAAGTGGATGTTACTGACATTTCAGAGAAAATTAGTGTGCTTCTGAACCTTGACTCTGCCACCATGGAAATGGAGATTGTCACACTTCAAAATGACATTGAATTGAAATCAAGGCAATCTGACATTAATTTCTGGAGTCTTGTCGATGCTGAAAAGTTTAAGAACATCCACACAGCTGCATTGAAACTTTTTTCCCTGTTTGGCTCTACCTATCTTTGTGAATCAGCATTTTCCGATATGAACTTCATAAAATCTAAGTTTCGCACACGTCTGACTGATGAACATTTAAATGACTCCATAAGAGTTGCCCTCTCAAGCTACACCCCAGATTACAAGGGATTAGTGGACACCATGCAGTGTCAAGTCTCTCACTGAAATTAGTTGTATGCAGTTGTAATCAATACTTGTTCAGTCACAGTTCCTGGTGAAAACCCAAATCTAGGTATCTGTTTCATTATTAAAACCAAGATTAAAGTCGTTGCAGAGAAGAATCTTCAGCCCCCTACAAAGTTTTTTTTATTATTTGAACAACAAAAAATGGAATGTGTACTGCAGGCCTGTTTTACAAACACAAGAAAAAGTAGCTGGAGAGACGAATCTACAGCACCTTTCCAAATGTTTATTTGCTGCACAAGAACAAAGCAGTGTTTGCTGGAGGCCTGGTTTATTGAGATCAAGGAAAAAAGATAGCTATAGAGAAGAATCTTCAGCATGTTTCAAAGTTCTTTTTAGTTGAATAAGAACAAAGCAATCTGTACTGCAGGCCTGTTTTACAAACACAAGAAAAAGTAGCTGGAGAGAAGAATCTTCAGCACCTTTCCAAATGTTTATTTTTATTTGCTGCACAAGAACAAAGCAAACGCAAGGAAATGATGGACGGAGTGCTGAAACTTTTCAAACACTCACCCCCAGTCACAGATCTGGGTTGAATCCATCATCATTCTTTAGATCACTTTACCACCCCAGTTCAGACACAGCTATATGCAAATCAGTCTTGACCCTGTGCCTCATGGGAACAGTCCAGCCCGAACTGCCAAGCCATGTCTTCCCTGGACCGGCAACAAGCATCCTGGGACCGGTTTCGGGCTAACAGCCCTCATCAGCCAGGCTAGCTTGAATCCAGTGGCAAAGTGAGCAAGGGACCCACGTCTGGGCATACCCTGCCAACTTAGGGCGAACAAAGCAAACACAAGAACAAAGCAATGTTTGCTGGAAGCCTGGTTTATTGAGATCATGGAAAAAAGATAGCTATAGAGAAGAATCTTCAGCATCTTTCAGAGTTCTTTTTAGTTGAACAAGAACAAAGCAATGTGTACTGCAGTCCTGGTTTACTGACACTCCTAAAAAGTAAAGGGAGCAATGAGAATACAACTGCAAAGTCAAAACGTAACCTTCAGAAGAATTCACAATGAACCTTCCGAAGAATTCAGAGTGGAGGACAAAATCGGTACTTTCCCAAACAAAGCTGAAGTTCAGCTTATCTGGAAATTGAAAAACACAAGGATCTTGTCAAAGCTACAGTAGAAGAATCCATCTGCAATTGTAATTCAGCAAAGCTTTGCACCGGCTGACTGCCACCCACCGTGACTACTTCACTACTATAATGACTTCTTCGGAACTACTGCCCCCCCCCCGCCAGGCTACCAGACACAGTATTAGAGAACATACTACAGTTCCACATTGAAGGTAAGATTGCTTTTCATGTATGTTTGTTAATTGAGCTGCATTACAATGATTATTCAATGCCAACTATTATTGAAAGGTCTCTTGATTTTGAAGCTATTAATTGAAAGGTCTTGAAGCGTCACAAATCCAAAGTCATTCCTTTCAGTGTTCTAGGGAACTCTTAAGTCAGGCCTGTCTTAAGTATTTTGTTCAAACCACAGTATGGGCTCTGAAGAAATTAGGCTTAAAGTCAATGAAACTGGGTGTGGGGGGTCTCTCGGAAAAATGCGCTAGTTGCTTGGGGTTTAGTAGCTCACGACGATTTTCACTGACGAAAAGTAGCTCTCACTACAGTAAAGGTTGGAGACCCCTGGTCTAGCCAGACCAAGGTCAATCTGTTTAGAGGCTGAGGTGAGTGGACACACAGAGCAAGACCCGCAGGGGAAGTGTCCTTGCACCGGTGGTAGAGCCCAAAGGGTCGGTTGTGTAGTGGGGGATGTTTTTGGACGTGTATGGACCAAAAGATCCCTTAGGTTCTGGGTGCGTTTAAATGCAAATAATGGGGGTGGCCCAGGGGAAAAGGTGCCTGTTTCAAGGATACCCCTGTGTTTCCTTATTACTTTCTGGATTCTATTCGAGTTAGGCGTAAATGTGGTCACACATGTAATTGCCTCTGATTTGGATCTTTCCTTTACTTCGAGGAGGGCCTCTCTATGGTTATTCCAGGCTTGTTTGTGTGCTTGACGTATTATTTTCCTCGGGTAGTGTCGATCAGCCAGGTTATTCGATAGAATTTCTGATTGTTTCTCAAACTCGGTCAGGGTGTCGCAATTCCTGCGTAGTCGCAGGAACTGGCCTACTGGCAGGTTGTTCCTCAGTGCTTTTGGATGGTGACTGCCATAAACGAGGAGACTGTTTCTGTCCGTGGATTTTCTATAGTTTGTTGTATGTAGGAACCCATTATCTAGGGAGATCAAAAGGTCTAAGAAAGGTATGCTTTCTTGTGATTTGCTACTGGAAAATTGTAAGAAGGGGTCTAGTGTGTTGATCCACCCACAGAATGTAGTGCTTTGTCCTTCGTCACACCTCCAGAAAAGCAGTATGTCGTCGATGTATCGACGCCACATCAATATGTTATTTCTGTAGGGATTGTTCTCCCCTAGGATGTATTTGTCTTCAAAACTAGCCTTATGGAGGCAGGCTAGACTAGGAGCGAAGGTGCTCCCCATGCTGGTACCCTGGATCTGGTGGTACAGCTGCATGTGGAAGGCAAAGAAATTCTCTTTAAGAGCTATGGAGGCACATTCGCAAATGAACGAGATTGGTGTTTCATAAGGCCATGGTTCCTTGTTCCGCAGGGTGGACTCAAGTACTTCCAGGGTGACATCTTGGGGAATGTTCGTGTAGAGAGCCTCTACATCGAGTGTCACCAACAGGTCTATGGTTTCTGGTTCAGGGAAGTTTCTTATGAGGTTGAGTACTTCGGTCGTGTCCCTGAGGTACGACAGCATTTTGGTGACCAGTGGGCGAATGTAGAAGTCGCAGTATTTGCTGAGGGGTTCCAGCAGAGATTCGATACCGGACACGATGGGACGTCCGGGGGGCGGGTTGATTCCTTTGTGGATCTTGGGTAGGGTGTAGTAATACGGAATCCGGGGATCGTCATTGATGAGGAAATCCGCTTCTTGTCAGGAAATCCAGCCCACCGTTTCCGCCTCATTGACTATGCCCTTAATCCTGGTGGTAAGTCGTGTCGTAGGGTCTTCCGTGATGGGTTGATAGTACTTTGTATCTGTGAGTTGGCGGAGGCATTCCGCATCGTATGTGCCTATGTCCTGGATCACAGTGGCACCGCCTTTATCGGCTGGTTTTAAAATGATGCTGGTATCTTCTGTGATGGCTTTTGTGAGAAGTTGGCCTGGCATATGCTGTCCACTAATTATAGTGGGCACCTTGCACCAGTCCAAACAACCCCTTATTGGAGATAGGTTAAAGACAACCTTATTGAAAGCTATCCTAGTGGTAGCTATGGAGAGCAGCCTTCAGGCTAAGTCTTGAAGGAATGTAAAGCAGCTTGTTTTACCAGTCTATAATCTCTTGAGTGATCAAATGAAAGAGCACCACACCAGGTATATATTCAAAATATATGTATTTATTGCTAAACACACCCCTCTAGTCTCTTTATGAGGCTAGAGTTCGAAGTACATAAGTTAGAAGTTATTTAAACACAGTAATAGCACAAATACACGTTTGGGCCCTAGGGGCGTACCAAACCATATACCAATAAAGTGGTATGCGAACCACGACTGAACTAGACACTAGGCCTAGAGCCTCTAGAAGTGCTTGGACCACAAGGAACCACCCAAGGTAGTGACACAGGGGACCCACGGGAGACGCGTGCAGTGTAAATACACAACCGCGATACGCCGTTGACTTCTATGGAGAAAGTCGGGATCGGGAAATTAGAGACAAGGGACACTTAAAAGAGGACTTGGACAAAACCCTTTGAGATCTAGGACTTTGAAGAGTCTCTACCCACGGGAGCACCGGAGTACTCGTGTTACCTCACCCAGGGAAGCCGGGTGCATAGGTGCCTTTCGGGGTCGGGTTTCGTCGTCGATTCGAATGGCGATCTGCTGCAAAGTGCTGCTGGCGACCAAGAGAAAAGTGTCCGGGTGGATCCAAGAGTGGATCGGAGTTCTGAAGAACCTGAAAGCAGAGGGGACAGAGTCTGGGTCACTAGCCAGTGACCAGGAAGGCGATGGACAGATGCCCACCGATGTCGAGTGCTTCAGGTGCATTGACGGTCGTCTTGACTCTTCAGCCACGAGGTCCAGGAGGCATTGTCGGTGACCAGGAGCAGGATTCGGGCTGGTACACGATGTCTGTCGAGTGCTGAGGTGTCGGCGACCGGATTGGACCCAACAAGCCTTGGCAACGGCAAGTCTTGGTGAAGATGTAGATCGTCGATGGTGCAGACCAGCAAGGTCTGTGGAACTCACCCAGCAAGGGTAAGTGAGGGCAGGCCTGGAGCAACCAGAATGCCAAGTTAGAAAAGGATTGGCCTTCGTTAAGGGCTACTAGCCAACGGGCTAGCGACCGCGAAGGAGCCTCGTGACGCCGCACGTGGATCTGGCTTACAGGACACTCGTGGAGTGGGGGCCAGTGATCCTCGGTGCAGGTGGTGCTGGAGGCTAGGGCTTCTCGAAGCCCAAAGCACGACTTCTTGGGAGACCCAGAAGAGGATGCACTTGCAAATGTGCTCGGTGTCCAGGGGTCACGGTCTCAAGTCACCACGATAGCCACGGGCCACAGCTTTGCTGGGGACTCAGGGTAGCCTCGGGGAAGTCTGAGAATCCACCTCTGGTGATGCGATGACTTCGGTGTCCGACGGGAGCTTCAGAAATGCGAACCGGACAGATGCTTCTTTGGTGCCTGCCAAGCAGGAGAGTCACTCCTTGACCCCAAGGGAGATTCTTCTGTCCTCTAATCGTGAGTAGAGCGTCAAAGGTCCAGGATTCAGTTACAGAGTTTCGTCCAGGGATAATCTAAAGTCCTAAGGACTGGGTTCCTATCTTTATACTAAAGATAGGGGTTGGACTACTCTGTGGCCCCACCTATGGGTGGGTCAGGGCAGAGGGGTGGCTACGCCCCTTTCCCTTTGTCCAGTTCGCGCCAAAGCAGGGGCTGCAAGCACCCTGATCCGGTTTGAACTGGGGTATGCACAGGGACACCAAATGTGCCCCCAGTGCAGGACTTCAAAGCACCCGAAAGTGCTCCCGCCCAGCCCCAATACACATTATCCTGTCTGGGGAGGTGGTCACACCTCCCTGGGACAGGAAACCTATTGTCCAGGCCTCCCCTGCCGGAGTTTCGTCCAGCAGCAGGAGGCCAGACTCGTGTCTGTGGCAGCAGCATCCATTTTGTGATGCCAGGGCTCTGGAAAGAAGTTACCGGACTAGTCAGAGTTAACATGTCTTTCCCTCTAGAAGGGTGGAATGCTACCCCCGCCGCCAGAATTGGCGGGGGGTAGTATTCCAAGATGTTTGACACCAAACAGGACATGTTTAGGTGCAGCCATTCCAAAGTTAGCATTTTACCGCGAGGATATAATGCGCTTAAGAGTATATGGTCAGGCTGCACTACAAACAGCATCAGAGATGGTCTCCGAATGCTGCAGAGGGGCCCTGCTCATGCAGGGGCACCCTCTCACATAGGAACCATGCACTCTGCCTTTAGGATTGATAAGGCCTGCCTTAGGAGTGACTTATAGGTTTATATGTGTGTATGTATTTAGTGATATAGGTAACCTATATCACAGTAAGGGGTGCATGCACCACCTTACCCAGGCTGCAGTAGCAGACCTGTGGTGTCAGTTTGGATGGCCTTCCAGGGGTGGCATAATTCATGCTGCAGCCCCTGGCAGGCCTCTGAGGTACCTATGCCCTTGGTACATAGTATACCATATACTAGGGACTTATAAGGGCACTCCAGATTCCAATCAGTGATGTGCCTAAGGCACATGAAAACCTTTTACAGAGAAAGCAGATAGACTGGGGCCCTGAATAGCAGGATCCCAGTCCAACTAAGTCATAAACCAGCAAAACACCATAAAAAAGTGGGGGCAACCATATAGTCAGATTCCACCTTCCTACATAAACCCCCCCAAATGAAAGGAGATAAGGCTAACCTTGGCCAGTTGAGCCTTCATTGACTAAGTGGTCATATAAGGAAGCACCTGCACTAGCATGGTTGCCCCCTGTCTTATGGTCCACTAAGCAATCCCTCACCCTAAGGGTATGAGAGGGTCTCCACCATGGGGAATCACTACCTGTGGTGTGCTTAGGTAAAGTACAAGGCTGGTGAGGTGTCTGAGTAGAGAAGTGAGGCCCTAGGAATGTTGGCCTCAGCTTCCTCAGATCACTGGTCACCATGTATGCCTGTCTTTCCATGACTGAGTTGCACTTTGCTCTAAGGGTCAACCTTTGGCTGTCTACAGCTGGGGGTTGGGTCCCTTTGGATGGACTACTGGAGGGACATGGCAGGTTTGGAACCTTCTGGTCCCAGGTTTGCCCTTGCCTACCAGAGTCCTTCTGGGGAGGTCCCTACATAAAGGTATGGGGGATCCCTCAGTGTGTAGAGGAATTTTCACCTGGCTAGGGCTACTAGACTGGGTGCCCCTAATCTGCTGATGGGGGGCTTCCTCTGGACAGGGGGCCCTGGGGGATCCACTGACCTCCCTGACCTCCCTGACCTCTGCAGCCCTGGGCTGACTGAGGCAGGTTACCTGCTCCAGACTGGGTACCACCTTGGAAGGGTCCTCTGCCATCAGGGGTGTGGCCAGGCCAGGCCTGACTACCTCTGTGGCAGTTCCTTCACTAGGGGTAGGGTCAGCTCCCTGAGGAGGCTGACCATTACCTACTGTCTGGGGGGAAGAAGACTTTTCTTCAACCCTTGTGCTCTCTCTTGGGGGAGAGTGGGCCATTCTTTCAGGCTCCATCTCTCCAAATTCTTGGGCTGGGGCTGTGGCCATCACAGCCCCACTAACCTTTACAGGGACGCCCAACATCCTAAGATGGGTTTGGTGTTCAACTTCAGCCCAGGCTGAAATTTCCAAATCATTGCCCATCAGGCAATCTACAGGTAAGGTGGGGGACACTGCCACTCTCTTTGGGCCTGTGACCCCCTCCCAGCTGAGATTGACTATGGCCATGGGGTGATCTGTTCTGACACCATCAATGTTGGTCACCTGGTACTTAAACTCAGGTAAAAACTGGTGAGGGGGACTAGTTTCCCTGCCACCATGGTGACACTAGCCCCTGTGTCCCTAAATGCCACAGCTTTCTGACCATTAATTATTGGCTCCAATCTGTACCTGCCCAACGCTGTGGGACCCATGGTAAAGGTGGCAAATCCTATACCACCATCAGAGTCAGAGGAGTCTGTTGAGGGGTCCCTGTCTAAACTAGGGCTCACCTCTGTTCCTCTTGCAAAAGCACCCAACTTTTGGGTGCACTACTCCCAACTGGAGGATTACTACTGGTAGTACCAGGAGGGGTGGTAGTAGTTGTGGGAGGAACATTTTCTTTATTGCCAATCCTGGGGCAACTGGGATCAGTTTTCCAGTGCCCAGGCTTTTTACAGACATGGCAATATGGTTTCTTTTCAGGAGAGGAAGGAGTTTGGGACCCACCCCCCGAAGAGGAATTTTGGGGCCCTGTAGGGGACTTATCCTTAGATTTATCCCCACCTTTCTCTTGGGACTTAGTAGAATCTTTCTTCTGGTCACCACCCTGATTTCTAGTTTTTACTCTGGTTCTGACCCATTTGTCTGCCTTCTGTCCCAATTCTTGGGGAGAGGTCAGATCAGAGTCCACCAGATACTGGTGCAAAAGCAGGTTTTGACAATTATTAAGGATCTGCTCCCTCATAATCAAATTGTACAATCCTAAAAAGTCATGCACTTTGTTGCCATGTATCCAACCTTCCAGAGCCTTTGTAGCACAATCTACAAAATCAACCCAGTCTTGAGTCTGTGCTTTTGAGTGTCTCTGAACTTCAACCTGTACTGTTCAGTGGTTAGGCCAAACCCATCAATAAGAGCACTCTTCAAGACCTTGTAATTATCAGCATCCTCCTCTCTAACAGTGAGGAGCTTATCTCTACCTTTGTCAGCAAAGGAGAGCCACAAGATTGCTGCCCACTGCTCCTGAGGGACCTTCTGTACCTTACAGGCCCTCTCTAATGCAGTTATCCATTTGTGGATGTCATCCCCACTCTGGTAGGGAGGGACAATCTTGCTCAGGTTCCTATGGTCATAGGACCTTTCCCTGTCTCTAGGGACATGGCTGCCACCATGGGACTCTAGTCCCAACTTTCTTCTCTCTCTAAGGAGATCTAGGGATTCCCTATCTAAAGCCAATTGCTTTTTTCTGATTTCCAGTTGAGTTTCCTCATACTGGACCAGTCTGTCTCTTCTCTCATGAGAGGATTCCCTCTTGTGAGAGGAGATAGAGCTCCCTATGGAGGTGCCAGAGTGGTTAGACTCCTGAGAAGGAGATCTAGACTTTCTGGGCACACTCTTAATCCTTCCTGGGGGACAAAGTGGGGATCATCCAGATCATCCTCATCATCTTCCACAGGAGGGATTGGGTTATCCAGGTCAGGGTCATTGTCACCCTCCTGGCCAGTTTCAGAGGGGGGCTGGGGGTATTGGTACCCCTGGCCTCTTCCTCTTCCTCTGCCCCACCCTCAGCTCCTACCCCTTCAGTCCCCAAGGGCTTACTAAGGTCATAAGCCACCAACAACTCCTTGAGGTGTTGGGTGGTGGGGCTTTGGCCTGTCCTTAGTTTTCTCAAGTTGCATAAAGCTCTCAATTCCAAGAATGGGAGTGTATCATACTTGGAGGGTGGAAGCTCAATGGCTTCCTGCAAGGATGCTTTAGATCCTACCCTTAAAGACATTACTAGTGTGGTGTGGTGTATGCACTACCTACTCTAGTGTGGCCTACTAAACTCTCTTGAGTTGTAGAAAGGGTTGTGCTATCCCTTAACACACAACTCTAAGTTCAGTAGAACTTACTGTATTCTAAGCTTAAATTATATGTACCTTAGGTACCTTTAGTGGTTTTCAGTTGATCAATTCAATTGAGATTATCTGGTAAAACAATAGCAAGCTGGAATCCCACACGCTGCACACCAATGTGAGAAGTTGGCCTGGCATATGCTGTCCACTAATTATATTGGGCACCTTGCACCAGTCCAAACAACCCCTTATTGGAGATAGGTTAAAGACAACCTTATTGAAAGCTATCCTAGTGGTAGCTATGGAGAGCAGCCTTCAGGCTAAGTCTTGAAGGAATGTAAAGCAGCTTGTTTTACCAGTCTATAATCTCTTGAGTGATCAAATGAAAGAGCACCACACCAGGTATATATTCAAAATATATGTATTTATTGCTAAACACACCCCTCTAGTCTCTTTATGAGGCTAGAGTTCGAAGTACATAAGTTAGAAGTTATTTAAACACAGTAATAGCACAAATACACGTTTGGGCCCTAGGGGCGTACCAAACCATATACCAATAAAGTGGTATGCGAACCACGACTGAACTAGACACTAGGCCTAGAGCCTCTAGAAGTGCTTGGACCACAAGGAACCACCCAAGGTAGTGACACAGGGGACCCACGGGAGACGCGTGCAGTGTAAATACACAACCGCGATACGCCGTTGACTTCTATGGAGAAAGTCGGGATCGGGAAATTAGAGAAAAGGGACACTTAAAAGAGGACTTGGACAAAACCCTTTGAGATCTAGGACTTTGAAGAGTCTCTACCCACGGGAGCACCGGAGTACTCGTGTTACCTCACCCAGGGAAGCCGGGTGCATAGGTGCCTTTCGGGGTCGGGTTTCGTCGTCGATTCGAATGGCGATCTGCTGCAAAGTGCTGCTGGTGACCAAGAGAAAAGTGTCCGGTTGGATCCAAGAGTGGATCGGAGTTCTGAAGAACCTGAAAGCAGAGGGGACAGAGTCTGGGTCACTAGCCAGTGACCAGGAAGGCGATGGACAGATGCCCACCGATGTCGAGTGCTTCAGGTGCATTGACGGTCATCTTGACTCTTCAGCCACGAGGTCCAGGAGGCGTTGTCGGCAACCAGGAGCAGCAATCGGGCTGGTACACAATGTCTGTCGAGTGCTGAGGTGTCGGCGACCGGATTGGACCCAACAAGCCTTGGCAACGGCAAGTCTCGGTGAAGATGTAGATCGTCGATGGTACAGACCAGCAAGGTCTGTGGAACTCACCCAGCAAGGGTAAGTGATGGCAGGCCTGGAGCAACCAGGATGCCAAGTTAGAAAAGGATTGGCCTTCGTTAAGGGCTACTAGCCAACGGGCTAGCGACCGCAAAGGAGCCTCGTGACGCCGCACGTGGATCTGGCTTACAGGACACTCGTGGAGTGGGGGCCAGTGATCTTCGGTGCAGTTGGTGCTGGAGACTAGGGCTACTCGGAGCCCAAAGCACGACTTCTTGGGAGACCCAGAAGAGGATGCACTTGCAAATGTGCTCGGTGTCCAGGGGTCACGGTCTCAAGTCACCCACGATAGCCACGGGCCTCAGCTTTGCTGGGGACTCAGGGTAGCCTCGTGGAAGTCTGAGAATCCACCTCTGGTGATGCGATGACTTTGGCGTCCGACGGGAGCTTCAGAAATGCGAACTGGACAGATGCTTCTTTGGTGCCTGCCAAGCAGGGGAGTCACTCCTTGACCCCAAGGGAGATTCTTCTGTCCTCTAATCGTGAGTAGAGCGTCGAAGGTCCAGGATTCAGTTACAGAGTTTCGTCCAGGGATAATCTAAAGTCCTAAGGACTGGGTTCCTATCTTTATACTAAAGATAGGGGTTGGACTACTCTGTGGCCCACCTATGGGTGGGTCAGGGCAGAGGGGGGGCTACACCCCTTTCCCTTTGTCCAGTTCACGCCAAAGCAGGGGCTGCAAGCCCCTGATCCGGTTTGAACTGGGGTATGCACAGGGACACCAAATGTGCCCCCAGTGCAGGACTTCAAAGCACCCGAAAGTGCTCCCGCCCAGCCCCAATACACATTATCCTGTCTGGGGAGGTGGTCACACCTCCCTGGGACAGGAAACCTATTGTCCAGGCCTCCCCTGCCGGAGTTTCGTCCAGCAGCAGGAGGCCAGACTCGTGTCTGTGGCAGCAGCATTCATTTTGTGATGCCAGGGCTCTGGAAAGAAGTTACCGGACTAGTCAGAGTTAACATGTCTTTCCCTCTAGAAGGGTGGAATGCTACCCCCGCCGCCAGGATTGGCGGGGGGTAGTATTCCAAGATGTTTGACACCAAACACGACATGTTTAGGTGCAGCCATTCCAAAGTTAGCATTTTACCGCGAGGATATAATGCGCTTAAGAGTATATGGTCAGGCTGCACTACAAACAGCATCAGAGATGGTCTCCGAACGCTGCAGAGGGGCCCTGCTCATGCAGGGGCACCCTCTCACATAGGAACCATGCACTCTGCCTTTAGGATTGATAAGGCCTGCCTTAGGAGTGACTTATAGGTTTATATGTGTGTATGTATTTAGTGATATAGGTAACCTATATCACAGTAAGGGGTGCATGCACCACCTTACCCAGGCTGCAGTAGCAGACCTGTGGTGTCAGTTTGGATGGCCTTCCAGGGGTGGCATAATTCATGCTGCAGCCCCTGGCAGGCCTCTGAGGTACCTATGCCCTTGGTACATAGTATACCATATACTATGGACTTATAAGGGCACTCCAGATTCCATTCAGAGATGTGCCTAAGGCACATGGAAACCTTTTACAGAGAAAGCAGATAGACTGGGGCCCTGAATAGCAGGTTCCCAGTCCAACTAAGTCATAAACCAGCAAAACACCATAAAAAAGTGGGGGCAACCATATAGTCAGATTCCACCTTCCTACAATGCTGGGGCTGGTGTTTCAGGTTTTAGGGCAGTGCAGTGGTGTTCGGGCAGTGTACGGGGTCTTGCTGGGGGTGGTGTTTCAGGGTTGAGGGTAGTGCAGTGGTGTTCGGGCAGTGTAGGGGGTCGTGCTGGGGCTGGTGTTTCAGGGTTTAGGGCAGTGCAGTGGTGTTCGGGCAGTGTAGGGGTGTCGGGCTGGGGCTGGTGTTTCAGGGTTTTGGGCAGAGCAGTGGTGTTCGTGCAGTGTAGGGGGTCGTGCTGGGGGTGGTGTTTCAGGGTTTAGGGCAGTGCAGTGGTGTTCGGGCAGTGTAGGGGGTCGTGCTGGGGGTGGTGTTTCAGGGTTTAGGGCAGTGGTGTTCGGGCAGTGTAGGGGGTCTTGCTGGGGGTGATGTTTCAGGGTTTAGGGCAGTGGAATGGTGTTTGGGCAGTGTAGGGGTCTTGCTGGGGATAGTGTTTCAGGGTTTAGGGCAGTGCAGTGGTGTTTGGGCAGTGTAGGGGGCCGTGCTGGGGGCGGTGTTTCAGGGTTTAGGGCAGTGCAGTGGTGTTCGGGCAGTGTAGGGGGTCGTGAAGGGGGTGGTGTTTCAGGGTTTAGGGCAGTGCAGTGGTGTTCGGGCAGTGTAGGGGGTTGTGCTGCGGGTGGTGTTTCAGGGTTTAGGGCAGTGCAGTGGTGTTCGAACAGTGTAGGGGTCGTGCAGGGGCTGGTGTTTCAAGGTTTAGGGCAGTGCAGTGGTGTTCGGGCAGTGTAGGGGTCGTTCTGGGGGTAGTGTTTTAGGGTTTAGGTAGTGCAGTGGTGCTTGTGTAGTGTAGGGGTCGTGCTGGGGGTAGTGTTTTAGGTTTAGGGTAGTGCAGTGGTGTTTGTGTAGTGTAGGGGTCATGTTTTAGGGTAGTGCAGTGGTGTTTGGGTAGTGTAGGGGGTCATGCTGGGGGTATTGTTTTAGGATTTAGGTTAGTGCAGTGGTGTTTGGGTAGTGTAGGGGATCGTGCTGGGGTAGTGTTTTAGGGTTTAGGGTAGTGCAGTGGTGTTTGTGTAGTGTAGGGGGTCATGCTGGGGGTAGTGTTTTAGGGTTTAGGATAGTGCAGTGGTGCTTGTGTAGTGTAGGGAGTCGTGCTGGGGTAGTGTTTTAGGGTTTAGAGTAGTGCAGTAGTGTTTTTGTAGTGTATGGGGTCATGTTTTAAGATGCAACGCTCCAATACCTGACCAGTCTGCACTACATAAAACTGCAAAAAACTAAAAATAAAAAGTGTTTTGCACACTTTTGTCATTGGGCTATATGTGGGCTACATCTGGGTAATATTTGTGCTACATTTGGGCTCTTTTTTCTCTGGTGGCCATCTTGGAAGACTTCTTTGTTATGAAGTTTCCTAATTTCCTCATTTACTGCAGTTCCTCAGTGGGAAATGCTTTCAGTTTTTTACTTTGATTCCATCAAGAAGGCATTCAGCTGTGTCTCACATTTGCCATAAATTCAGAATGTTAGCACTCTAGTTGCTCATTAGATCACTGTACTAAAGCTACTGCTCACCAGGGAGTTAACTGGAAGTCTGCTGCTGGTATTGAAAGTGATTGTTTCAGTCTGCATGTCAGAATTTTCTAATGAAATAGAAGAGGATTTGAGATCTCACTTAAAACATGCCCTCATTTTTCTTTCTGCAGCACTAACCATAATTTCTATTTAAAAAAGAACCCCTCATTTTGTTACTTTTTAAATTAAATGTTTTAAGTATTAACGGTTTATTCCAATCAAGATGGCTTCCGGTGTGCCATACTTTTGTCATAAGTAAGGCTGTTAGCGCTCTAGTTGTTCTTTAGAACACTCTGGGAAGCTGCAGTAGAACACAAAGGCATCAACTGGCAGGCTGCTCCTGTTGAAATATAACAGGAAGATATTTGAGATCACACTTGAAACATGTCCTAATTTTTCTTTCTACAGCACTACCCATAATATTTATGACAAAATTAACCCCATCATTTTGTTCCTTTTTAAATTAAATGTTTTAAGTGTTACCAGTTTATTCCAATCAAGATGGCTTCAGGTGTGCCATACTTTTGTCATAAGTAAGGATGTTAGCACTCTAGTTGTTCTTTAGAACACTCTGGGAAGCTGCAGTAGAACACAAAGGCATCAACTGACAGGCTGCTCCTGTTGAAATATAACAGGAAAATATTTGAGATCTCACTTGAAACATGTCCTAATTTTTCTTTCTATAGCACTAACCATAATTTCTATGACAAAATGAACCCCATCATTTTGTTCCTTTTTAAATTAAATCTTTTAAGTGTTAACAGTTTATTCCAATCAAGATGGCTTCAGGTGTGCCATACTTTTGTCATAAGTAAGGCTGTTAGCACTCTAGTTGTTCTTTAGAACACTCTGGGAAGCTGCAGTAGAACACAAAGGAATCAACTGACAGTCTCTGCCCTTGTTGGATGTACATGTTTTACTGAGAATGTCAGACTTCATTCTCACATGACTGAGAAAGATAATGTGAATTTACAGAAAATATGCTCTCATTTTAGCTTCTGGAGCACCTTCCAAAACTGTATGGGACAAGCATGTGAAAATAGTTTTCTCTCAAACATGATTCATGATATCCCAGCAGAAGGTTTTTCACAGGGTAAAATCACCTTAGAACACACCACAATTCCTGAAATTAGTATGGTACCATCAACAAATGAATTCTAATGTAACTAAAGTCTGTTATCACCCTTAATAGTTCTCCTTTTGGTAACCCTCAAAATCTTTGAATCACTACAAGGCATTTCAATGGGGTACTATCATGTATATTGGTCTCAAGATGGCTGCCAGCAATTCCAGGATGAAGTGCTGACAGCCAATCAGATCTCACGATGACATGTGGGGTTAGGCTCCGCCCAGATATATATGTGTTTTTACCTTTGATTTTCTCAGCAACTACTGAACAGATTTACACCATTTAACAAAAGGGTTCTTTCTGAACCAAGAACTACCTCTTTGCCAAATTTGGTGTAATTCCGTTCAGCAGTTCGGGCTGTAGCCTTGCATAAAGTTTCCTATGGGAAATTGATTTTTTGACTCTTATTTTTTTAATTTCTCCAGTAACTACTGAACGGATTTACACCATTTAACAAAAGGGTTCTTTCTGAACCAAGAACTACCTCTTTGCCAAATTTGGTGTAATTCCGTTCAGCAGTTCAGGCTGTAGCCGTGTCTAAAGTTTCCTATGGGAAAATGAATGGGGAAAACACGTTTTGGGACCCCCTTTTTCTCGGCCCCGCTTGATGAATCACCCCGAGACTTTCAGGGTAGGAGCGGACCGGAGCGGGCCATAAAGTTTGAAAATTTCGCGAAGATTCGGCAACCGGCAAGAGAGTTATTTTAAATAGAATGTTGCGGATTTCCTATGGAAAATAGGTCCTAACTATAACTATCTACTGGCGACCGCCAGTAGATAATATATATATATATATATATATATATATATATATATATATATATATATATATATATATATATATATATATCAAAACAATACCCTTCCAGGCATAGAGTGATGCATAAATTATGCAAAAAAGAAGCAGAAAACTCTGGGTAGTTCTCAAGTTTAGGTGGAAAGCAGCTCCTGTATAGAGCACTCTCAACACCAGCGACAATCTAGATCTGATCACCTCAAATGTCTGCTTTTCTATCAAAGGGGCCGATTCCGATGGCAGTTCTAGGCACCTCCGCGGTGCTGGTGGTGGCGGAAAACCTCCATTTACTTACTCCTGTGGCGGTCCTCACGTCCGCCATATTACAATGGGCAAAGATAGCCCATTTCCCGTCCGTCACGGAGTTTCCGGATCCGCCAGTTTTTTCGATCTGCAACGGTGGTGGAGGGAGCCAATAGAGAAAGACCGCGGTGCGGAATGACGTTACGACCGTTGGACAAATCACGATGCCCCAAACAGCCCATCAGAACGCAGCGGAGAAACCAGCCACTCGGAGACGGCGGAAGCACAACTGTGGAGATCGAAACTCGAATCTGAGACACTTCCACACGTTCCTGGCTGCCATGGATCCAACTCTACAAGCCCTTACACTGCTGTACCTCATCCACTGTCAGCAGATAAGACGCCGTCATGGTCAACACCGCAGGTAAGTCAACAACACATCCCCGCATACAACCACAACACACAACTGTCGTGCTGAAATACGTGTGCTGTCTACATCAGACACCCTGGTGGAGACAGGAACATATCCCCCAGTGTAAGTACACATGTCCTGCATGTCACAAATTGACACCTCTGTATCGGGGTCACCCATCACCATAGAAATTACTGCAAGTAGCCCAGTCGTGCCGGTCATGTCACCACAGTGGTGAAGCAGTGGTAAAACCTGCCCTCAATGTAGTAGGAGTCCAGGACATTGTCCCAGACAAGCAAGACCAACATCACAACATCCACACCACATGTATCATAAAAGAAGCACCACTCAGCACAACATATCTGCAGCAAGAAGTCATGTGCAGGGACACTGTCTAGAGTGACATCTCATTAGGATCATCAACAATTGTATAGTAACATGAGTGTGGGGTGAGGCAAGAGTCCCTCCAAAATGACTACAGTCATCATTGCACACCAATAAGGGTCAGTCCACATACAATGTGGAACAGAGGAGTATGTCCAGTACATCAAGAACACTGACTACACTGCCAACTCACAGAACACCTGCACACCATTACTCCACCTCAACAAAGGGAGCACCAACTACAAAGTAGTGAATGAATGCCAAAGTGTCAGGAAGAGTCCATCTTGACAGCAGGAAACTCTGACGTGAGACTCATGACAACCCTCCTCTTCCTCACACCTGCCTTCCACTCATGTAAATCAAAGTGAGTAATTGAAGAAATGCAGTCACTGTGCAGATTAACAACCTTGGAACTTTTCACACTGCATGTCAAGTCCTACAGACAGCTCACACACTTAAACGTAGCCTCATACATATACCATAAGTCAGCAGCAATGTATGACAATAACTAAACTAGCCTGAAGTGGAGTGCACAGTGCAGGGAAAACATGGAGATATTTCATATACCATTTGTACATGACATGCAAGAGGTGCCACATATCACACTACACCTACGCCATCAAATCATACATGTGTGGCACAGTGATAGAAATTGAACTAAAGTAACATCTGTGCAATATCCCTGTGATACAGCAATGCAAGCAATGCATTGGCCCAGGAATGATAGGAACTGGCATAAGCCATACAGTGACCAGCCCCTCATCTGTGTCAATTATCTTGACATGTGTATGCCACCAGCACAACACTCATGGCTCATTGTGACACTCCCTGACTGTCAAACCCAAGTATGACCTTCACACATACCCCTCATCTACCCATCTCACACCTTCACCACTCAACACCTGTGAGAAACACAGATAAATGTGTAAATAAGCTCCTGTGAGTTTCCTGATAACCAATGCCACACCCTGGTGTGTATCTACAAATGTCAGAATCCCACTCAGGGATGTCTGAACCAATGCTGATCAAAAACCAATTGTCAAACACATGTCTCACAAACATCATCCAAAGAAGTCCAACAAGCTCAGCCATGGGCAGGTAAACAGTGGATAGGCAATGTGACCCTAGACAGCACAGGAATACATTACATTTTTACTCTGGCCAACTGCACAGACACCATCACCCAACCCAAACAAAAAAGACCTGATCAAATGCCAATCATCAACCCTAACTGTGATCAATAGGTCAAATCTGCTAACGCAGACATAGACACTCCACCAGTTACCAAGTGAGCATGCTGTCAATGTGTAGCACAAGCATTCACATGCACACTCCTGACAAATGACAGGTCAAATAAAGGAGGCCATAGCACTATTGTGCACTCAAAACAAGCTAATGAACAAGACTCCACATTGCTGCATGTGACATTCACACAAGAAAAGCACACTACAAATCCAACACACATCTGAATGTATTACAATACACAAACTCATCACACATAATGTCATACAAAAATAACATTACACACATAGGGACCTGTCAGTAGAAAGAGCCAACACAGGCCAAAGAGTGCACCCATCAGCAACAAAAACACAACATGTGCACATACAAAATCATCACATAGCAAACTCACCTGGACATCAAGGGGACTCACACCAGGCAAGGAGAAGGCAACACCCACTGACAGCAGTGCATGCACAGTAAGCAGTGTGTGAACACCAACAAAACCAGTGTCACACATATCTGAGTGTTCCACCATGAACTTTAACACCACAAATCATCACAGGGCACAGATCACATCACATGCAGGATGGGTAGCAGTACCTCAGCTAACACACATACACTTTAGCTATCGCCTACTGCTGCACAACTCAGGAAAACACAGATGCATGGAACATGACTAGAGGACTGTGCTGGTAAAACATCTGCACTGTACATGAGCAACCATGACTGCAATCAAGTAGAAGAAAATAGCACATAACAAATTGTGAAACTGTCCTGACTGGAACATTGGTCCTGGACACAGATCATCCTCCCACAGTATAGTGTCACACTATGAAGTGGTGGGGAGGGTCACACACTGGCAATGCATTGGGTGGAAGACATTAGACTGAAGTGGTGTGTTCATCAGTATTGGACAGGTGAGTAGTGTACAGAGCAAAAACACATAGAGGAGTAACTCACAATGTGTAGGCATCAAAAGCCCCCATTGGGATGGTATGACTCTTAATACCACATACTTGTCCAAATATTGTGTCAAGTGACAGCAATGTATGAGAAAAGTCACTTATAATGTCAGTTTGCCTGAGCAGGTCAGCACAGTGAGCAGAAACGTAAACAAGAGCCACAGCTGATCAACAAACCACAACACAGACATTGCTGTGAACCACTCTGCATACTCACAACTGACAGCGACAACAAGTAGCTGTACCCCAGGACTGCAAGGGTCTCCCGACACACTGCACAGTGCTCAACCAACATCTCCTACATGTGCCCACAATCTAAAGCACATGTCTGATAATGTAAACAAACAGGCACTCATTACCTGGATCATACATGTGTGTAGGTGTCATGTTCAGGGGCACATACACCTCAACACTTCTGCCAATGACAGGTCAATCACACTGTATGACTACTCAAGTGCACACATTCAAATGTAACCATGTGACTATGAAGCCAGGCCTACACAAGATGACTACACATCTACACTGCTGTTCACACATCAAGATAGATCCCACAGATATGACGGACCCTGTCCCCCACGCAAGTTATCCTGTGGATAGAATTCCCTTCTGTTGTGGTACAGCATCCAAATATGGCATGTGTACAAAATTGGAGACCTGACAATAGAATGATTAGGATAAGAGTAGATCATCACAGACAACCATCATTGCACCCTCAAGCCTCTGAGTCAAGAAGCACAAAACTGCCTGTAACCTCTGGCAACCTCTGAAAAAGAAAATCAAGTATATGCCAATGTGAATGTGGCATACAGAGCATGTGTCACATGAACATATACACATACATTGCACTGCATCATTAGCAAGGGCAGCGACAAAGCTCACAACATGAGTCACAGTCTTTATTACATAAACTCTGTATAGGCATCAAAAGTGCAAAACATCAAGGCCATTGGCCAGTCCAAATTTCTAGTCCGCACATGTGTGCATGAGAACTTGCACATCAAATAGGTAACACAGTCCACTGCCATGGAAATCACCACAGGTCAGGGGCTTTGAATGGGCAGTCCAGGCACCGCTGTGAGAGAAATGGTGTGGGGAGGGGGACTTGGCTTCAACTTTGGCTTGAAGTTGAACTGGGAGGGGGCTGATTGTCGGGGCCAGTTGGAGGACTGGACCTGGGAGGGAGAGAGCTGGCTGAGGTAGAGGGATCCATGGATGTGGGAGCCTGAGGGCTGCTTGGACCAGGTAGAGTGGTGGCAGGGGGGGGTGGAGAAATGCTGTGTGGAGGCTCAGTGGCTGAGGGCGAATGTTGAGGGCTGGGTCTCAATTGTTTGGGGATCCGATATCCCACAAGTGTCTTGGCCAGAGTGAGAAGTGAGGTGGGCACAACAGCCTCACTCTTCCCCAAAGGTGTAGCAGGTGCAGGTGCCTCTCCCCGTGGGGATTTGCTGGACCTGGTGGTACGCTGGGTGTGGGCTTGCCATTTCCCCTGCATCCCCTGTTGTTGAGGTATTCTCCCCACTTTGCTCTCTTGTCCATGCGTCACAGGGGTGTGAGTGGGAGTCGATGTTTTGGGTGAAACTGCCTTTGGAATGTGTTTGGGCTTAGTTGTGGCAGGCACCAGGTTCACAGCAGACAGGGCAAGTGTTTATGTGTCTTTGGGATCAGGTGTGGGGATGGGAGTGCCCTTGGATGGTGATGATTTGGAGGAGTGTAATGTGGATGCATGCTTTTTTGCCTTGTGTCCCTGAGTGTCCTGTGATGGGCTTTTTGTCTTGCGGTCATGTGTGCTCGTTTTGTGTTGTGGTGATGCTGTATGGTGTCTGGTACGCTTCGAGTGCTGCTGTTGTGTGCTGCGTGTGGATGACTGGGTGCCTGAGGGCTCTGGCGTGTGTGTACTCTGGTCTGGTGGGGCCACTGGCAGGGTGGTTGCCGAAGGGACAGAAGCTGGACTGGGAGTTTGGGACTGCTGAATGGCTGCCGTCACTATGGAGGACCAAGACTGGACAGTTCTGTGTACGCCACCAAAGTCCGAATGAATGCCCTCCTTGAACGCAACAATCTGTGACAACTTGTTGCCATGATCCTGGAGGGTATTCAGGAGAGCAGTCTGACCCACGCACAGCTGGCGCAAAATGTCTACAGCCTCCACACTGAGGGCAGCAGGGGAAACTGGGGCAGGGGCAGCGGTGCCTTCGGGGGAGGAGACTCTACCCTTCTTCGGGCTGTGGGCACGGACAGCACTTGGGGGAGCATCCGGGAGTGTGGGCACTGGACGAGGTGTGGTGGAAGAAGATGCTGATCTGGAACTTCTGGTGCCCCCCAACATCGAGGAATCACCACTGGACTGGGAAGATGGGGAGGTCAGTGTGTCCGGCTGGGAATCCTCCAGGGCACTCCTGTCCCCCTCCGAGGCGCCGGTCCCCTCAGTGTCACTGAACTCCTGTGTCCCAGTCATGCCAGTAGCTTCCACAACGCTGTCGGGCCCCCGTCCTTCTCTGCTCTCGGTAGATGCTGCAAGAGACAGAGACATAGGTTCAGCATAGTGCCATACTCACGAACATCATATGCAATCAAAACTCCAATCCTGCAAATGAAAATCCCATGTCGAACTACTCCATGTACTTTCAGCATATGCCACATTTATGCAATCATCAGCTGATGCATGGAAACATGCATAGTTGATAGTCATGCTCCATGTTGCGTTGACACAGCTAAATAGCTGGGCCTGTGCCTCCCTGTGACCACACATACAATTATCTGTAGGCACTCCTACGTGCCTGTAGGTAAGATAGCTAGACATCAAAACATGTTGTCTCAGTCACATATGGAGTATATTTCATGGAACACCACAGATACAAAGTCAAATATGTCCCTTTGCAAGGGCAATCACCTCCTGAAATCCACCATGTTGGGCTTTGAAGCAAAACTGCAGTTGTCCATTGTTGTCAGCTCTGTAGATTTGACAAATGTTTTGTTGTGCACAGCACACATCTCCAAATGCACACTAACATGATGCTCACTGCTGTTCACTGCCAGTTGATGTCTCTGACACTCACACTGCAGCATATGTCACAAGGCCACATCTTATTTGTTACTGAAGTGCTAATGAGCCCCATGTAACAATGCAGTCACAAACACAATGCACAATAGCATGAGGATGGGGAATTAATGCAAGGCCTTCATATGTTGTGACATGTCAAATACCAACATCTCCACAAGTGCCTGACAGGCCCTTATTGATCCAAGGCAGGATTGTGTCTTCTGTTGATGATGAAGTTGGTGGACTCCATTAGAACAGCTAATGTGTGAGAAAACCTAGGGTCAGGCATATGACATCAATTTTTTGTGCTGACTGATGACATTGAGGACACATCAATGTGCCAAAAAGTCACACACTGATTAAAAGCATTAGCCACAACTACACCATGCACTGATGCACATGGACACCCCACCACAATGCACACATACTGAGGACTGACACTCTGAGTAACCTTTGTTCCTTATCATCCTTCAAATTACTGTACAACACCTCAGTCACATCACAATTTGCCATACCCACTGATCAGATCCAACCATGTTAAGCCATAGTGCCAAACCAATCTCGCAATAGCCAGGTTCAGCTACATTGCATTCAAATCACAGTCTAACCATCCCAGTCAAGTTGCCATGTACACAAATGACAAATGCAAATCAGCCAATGCATCACTGCAATCATCACCATCTACCCCATCAGCACCTGTGTGCACTTGCTGTCATTATGGCAGGAAATAACATCATGTAATGCCATGCTGCTGATATGAGGCTAATATATTTTGCAATGGTGCTGTCATCTCTATCATTGTGAAAAAAGGAACCATGGCACATGTGTGACCTTTACCAACTCACTGCTCCCTGCGTCCACATCTGTGCATGTCTCTAGCCACTAACACATCATCACATGAGCACACTAATGAGCTAGCCACACAGCACACACAAGCCGGACAAGTGTACTGGGCTACACACTTTACACAATGAATTATCCTGTGTAGGAATGCTCAGTTCAGACAACATTCAAACAATGTGAGATGAAAACATGGCAAGATGATTTTATATGACAAGGTTCATGGGTTTGAACACATGAGAAACAAAATCTCGTACAAATGCAGAACCGCTGCACTCAACACTGAGGCCACTCAGAAGCCATTGCATCACACTAGAGATATCACAGAGGTCCGCACTTGCTCTGGGCTGGGATTCATGCAGTCACTCATACACAAAGTCACACTTTGCACAATACTCACCTCCAACTTGCTGCTGATGGGCTCTCAAGCGTCTATCCAGTTCTGGCTGTGTCACTGCCAAGATGCGGGCCATTAGTGGTGTCATGCTCCTGCGCACCAACCTGCCACTTCGAGGGACCAGCCCCAGCGTCATCTCAGCGATGTTTTTGCTCAGGCGGCAGATGTCATCCCACCTCTTGTGGCAGTGTGTATGACGTCGGTCTGAGACACCCAGAGACCGCTCCTTGCGGGCAATGGCTCTCCATATGGCCTTACGGTGATGGACCTTAAGCTGGAGGCATGGGAGACAAGAAGTGGAAGTTTTTGTAACACTGTGTTGTGTACCACTTTGTGACAGTACAGGAGCATGAAAATACATAGTACACTAATACATCAATGGAGAGTAGCGCCCATACAGCATGTCACATAGTACACTTGGATTGACCCATATCATAGCAATGTATACATCTATGATGATGGACACACTACATGCCCATCTCATACACATGCAGAGTGCCAGCACAGAAACCAATGTAAAAATGGCCCTCACCTGTGATGCACTATGTGAGTGAACATGACATACGATACACTGGAAATGATGTGTAGTGGTCAGACTCACTGTGTCCTACACTACACACCCCTTAATGTCCTGGACTATTGCATAGCTACATGTGTCATGGTGGTCACATTTAGGTCCCTGATCTTACATTCTCACACTCTTCTCACAAGGTGTAGTCCTGTCTTGTGAAATCCTCAGGCCTATGATAGCTCATTGAGAAATAGGGTGGTGGACAACCCATATGTTTTACTCAGTCCTTTTAGTGATGGGTCCTTGTAAGATTGGGCAGTTACTGTGCTGGCCAGAGGGCCTTACACTGAGGATAAACGTGGTCCATCACAGAAATCACATGCATGTCCAATGTGAATGGAGAAACAGTGCATACACATGCGAGACTCAACACATCATGGAATCACTAGAGGATGACATGTCCACCTCACATTTAGCTGATGTGTCATAGGTGAATTACCACTAAGAGTGATAGACTCAGACATTGTACCCCTGTGCAGAATGGACACATCTCCATAGGGTCAATTTGAAAGCTGTACACACATTATTCAGTACCCTCAGGCCAATCTACAGTTGAAATGTCACAAATGAGCATATGAACACTTAATGGACTAACACATCACATAGCACAGGGAATGTGTTCAGAGTTCGAGTGTCTCAAACCAGCAGTGTAACTGTATAACTGCCAAACCACAGTATGTTATTCCTATCCTTAAATGCAGTCAGGGATCTGTGGAAATAAGGCTTCCCACCCCATTGACATGAAGTCAGCATGCTAGGCAGTGTCTCACACATTTACATTACCCAGTCTCATAACAACATGTGTTTTTTTGGGCTTGAAAAGAGCTGTACAAGTGTGTATGTTGCCATCCTTCCCACATACTCAAGTGCAATAAGTACTAGGTCATGTATGGAGCATGATGTTGGCAAAGTATTGATGCATGAACATTGGCTTGCACTCACAGGCACATACTACTGTACAGTAACATCATGTGAGCATTCTGAGCACTCTAAAACTTTAACTCAGACACTTACCAGTACCTCTGGAGCACCATATAGCCGCACATACTGGGCAAGGACCTCGTCCACCAGGACCTCCAGCTCCTCTGTGGTGAAGGGACAGGCCCTGATGTTCTCTGTTTGAGCCATCACTGGGTCGAGAGTACAGGTACAGCAGCAGTTGGTGGTGATGAATGGCAGGCAGCAGTGTCTGAATGCAAGTGACATGTGTGACTCTCTCACAGACATTTATAGGCCCCTAGGGTTGTTTAAGTGGTACTCTGTTGATGCAATTGGTCAGCGTGGTTTGCATCTTTCAATTGTGTCCAATGACCGTGACCGCAATGGCGGTACACGCCTACCGCGAGTTTCAAAACTGTATTGCACTACCGCGATGGCTGCTCCCATTGGCTGCAATGGCATTGGCATAGGCGGTGTCACACCGCGGGGGCCAGGTGGTGTCTTCCGCAACCCGGCATCTTTCAATAGTATCCAATGACCGTGACCGCAGTGGCGGTGCACGCTTACCGCGAGTTTCAAAACTGTATTGCACTACCGCGATGGCGGCTCCCATTGGCTGCAATGGCATTGGCATAGGCGGTGTCACACCGTGGGGCATGGTGGTGTCTTCTGCAATCCGGCATCTTTCAATAGTATCCAATGACCGTGACAGCAGTGGCGGTGCACGCCTACCGCGAGTTTCAAAACTGTATTGCACTACCGCGATGGCAGCTCCCATTGGCTGCAATGGCATTGGCATAGGCGGTGTCACACCGCGGGGGCCAGGTGGTGTCTTCCGCAACGCTGCATCTTTCAATAGTATCCAATGACCATGACTGCAGTGGCGGTGCACGCCTACCGCGAGTTTCACAACTGTATTGCACTACCGCGATGGCGGCTCCCATTGGCTGCAATGGCATTGGCATAGGCGGTGTCACACCGTGGGGCATGGTGGTGTCTTCTGCAATCCGGCATCTTTCAATAGTATCCAATGACCGTGACAGCAGTGGCGGTGCACGCCTACTGCGAGTTTCAAAACTGTATTGCACTACCGCGATGGCGGCTCCCATTGGCTGCAATGGCATTGGCATAGGCTGTGTCACACCGCGGGGGTCAGGTGGTGTCTTCCGCAACCCGGCATCTTTCAATAGTATCCAATGACCGTGACCGCAGTGGCGGCGCATGGCTACCGAACCTATGGACACATTGTGCTATTGCATTGACACTTGGCAATTTTCATCACTGATCACTATACATTTACACTTTATTGTTGTACCTGGTTGTAAAGTGAAATGAGAGTGTGACATTTAACTCAATGATGCCCACACATGTCATGTCAGTACACATGAGTACATGCATTGGCATGTACTTCCTCACATGTCAAATATGATATTTGTGTGCATGTACACAGATCTGATGTGTAATGGAGTCTCATATTTGTGAACATGTCAATGTGTAAAATGGCTACTCAAACCACAGTACTGATGGACTGACCACATAATGTGCCTATATCACCGTGTACAGTGCTGTATTTATCTTGATAGCTGTCCAGCTTGCACACACTGTGCTCATTGTGTAAAAATGTTGTGCTTAGTGAGACTAAAGCAAGAAGGTGTTGCAGGTACAGCAGCTACGTCGAAGTCAGCAGTGTTGCTGTTTGCCACATGTGCTGTGTCAGCTACACCCAGGGCTGGTGACACAAGATGTAGGAGTGTACCATTTACCATTCACATAGTCTGAATCTGATTTGGAAGTAGTTAGTATGTACATACTGACCACATGTACGACTACATGAGATCAAGGTGTCTGTGCATGTGACTTTTGCATTAAGCTGTTGTTACAGTCCTGTCAATGTTGGTGCTGTGTTAGTCATCATGTAAGATGTTTGTCACATCTCATCTGTGAATTGAATTTACATGTGTCCTCTTCCATAATACGTAGGAGACGACCAAATGTGATTCGGCCTCTCCCAGTGCTGGCGAACATGGAGGATGAGGACATCATAAGGAAATTCCGTCTGAATCGCCTTACCATTCAAAAGCTATGTGCTCAGTTGGAGCCCCATCTGAGGCCTCACAGAACCTATCCCACAGCTTTGACGCCAACAGTTAAGGTGATGGCCGCACTGCATTTCTTTGCAACTGGTTCGTTTCAGTACACGGTGGCCATCGCCGGTGGGATGTCTCAAGCTATGTTCAGCATGGTGCTGCGTGATGTCCTGTCCGCAATGTTGACCTACAAGGACTGCTACATCCACTTTCCAAGGAGACATAAATTGGCAGATGTGAAGGGTGATTTTTATGACCTTGGACACATACCTAATGTTGTTGGAGCCATTGACTGCACACACGTTGGCCTAGTTCCTCCACAGGCACAGGAGCACATATTCTATAACAGGAAGCATTACCATTCCATTAATGTGCAAGTGGTATGCCAAGCGGATCTGCGTAACAGCATCATCCCATAGTTGATGGAAAATCTGCATCCGGAGCGTGCGTGGCTTGTCGGTGAGTACGCTGAGTCAAGTAGTGTGCTGTATGTGTGACATGCTGTTCTCGTCAACTGTTTATATTACAAGATTGGTCTGTGTATCTCACACCTAGGTGACTCTGCATATCCCAACCCGCCTTGGTTGCTGAGCCCACTAATGAATTCAAGGACCCCAGGGAAGTCCGCTACAATGATGCACATGGGAGGACACGTCATGTAGTGGAGCATGCTTTTGGGCTTCTAAAGTCTAGATTTCGGTGTCTGGACAAGAGCGGTGGTGCACTACTCTACTCTCCCCAAAAGGTGTGTCAGATCATAGTTGCATGCTGCATGCTCCACAACCTGGCCTTGCGCAAAGAGATCCCCCTGCTCCTGGACGATGATGAGCAGCAGATGCTCCAACTGCAAATCCACACATGCCCAGTGACGATGATAGTGGAGAAGAGGAAGGTGTTGACCTGCGTCAACAGCTCATCGACAACTACTTCCCTTGAGTGTAAGTAACATTGTACAACAGTGACATTGTCTGTTGGCTTTGATGGTAGTGGCAAGGCATAGATGAGGCTTTTGGCTACTGGCTGTTGTTGGCTCACTGCTAATGGCTGATGTGTGTGGCACAGTGTATTGTTTTGCATATACCTCATGTCTATGTTTATGGTGTTGGTCATTGGTATGTGTGATGGGTTTTGTACGGTGTTGACTAGTGGTATGTTTTTGCTGTAATGGCATCACCTGACAACTAAATGTCATTCTCTTGTGTCTTTCTAGGTTCCTCCACCCCATCAATGCCTCGTCACAATCAGAGCTTGTGGTACATTGGAATCTGAGTTGACATTGTACATACTGTGATAAACATGGAACTGACACAAAGGCATAGGTGTGTAAAGAGTATTTATTTTCTATTAGGTTTTGTAAAAATTAAAGTGGTTGTTAGTAAATTTGTGCAAAGTGAGTGTATGAGTTGTCAGTCATGGTAAATGAGACAACTAGAGTAGTCACCACATTGATATAATCACACAGTCCAACAAACTCCTGCCATCAACATGGCAATGTGAGATAGGATAATCAACAAAGTCAATGTCCAGGGCAACACAAGTGCCATCATTGCTGGCTCAGCGACTTGCCTTTGGTTGGTGCTTTGCCATGTGATCCTCATATTGGTGTTTCTCAGTGTCCCCTCTTGCGTTTGGCAGGGGGGGGCTCTGCTGCAGGCTCAGCGGTGTCTGAGGAGTCATTGTCTTGCAGCCCACCCCTCTCTGTGCCGCAGCTGAGGTGGTGGGAGTATCAGCAGGCTGCCCACTGGAGGGGGGGTTGAGCCGTCATTTAAGCCGCATGTCTGTCCCTCAGAACACCCACAAGCTGGCCCATGAAATCCACAAGTTGGCACATACGTGTGTCCATGGACCTCAGCAGCAGGCGGAGCTCACACACTTCTTCAACAACCTGGCCCATCTGTCCCTGGTTCTGTTGGTATGCACCAAGGACTCTTGCAACGGTGGCCAGGGCTTCTGTCTCAGTGTCCTCCTGTGACTGTCCCCCAGTTGCCCTCCCACCTGCCCTGTGACACGGACCTGTGGTGTTGGGAGTCGATGCACCCGCACACTCTCTCTGGCATCCTCGGATTGTGTGGTGGTGTTGGTAACCACTGAGGCAGGGAGAGTGTTGCAGGCAGCTGTGGTGATGGTGGAGGTGGCTGCAGCACAGGTCGTTGTAGCAGGGGTCAGCACTGTGGTTGTTGCTGGTGTGGTGGTGGTGGTGGTGGTGGTGGTAGTGGGGACAATGAGGCCCTGAGACGGAGTGTGCCCTGGCAGTCCTGAGGGGCCAGGATGTTGCTCCTCATCCGAGAAACGTAGAAAATCTGCATCCGAGAGTTTACGTTCCATGGGGGAGACTGGCTCTGCTGGTTGGTGGTGTTTTCAGCAGCAGTTGCTTGTGGATCTCCTGTTGAACAGAGGTTATATTGTCAGTTAAGTGCACTCCACAAGCTTGGTGTTAGACTTTTGGATGTTACATTTGTTACGCCAAACAGTTTACATTGCAATCACTTGGTATTGGTGAAAGATTATCAGCATTATGACATGATGTTGAGGTACATACATTACTTGTCATTTGTGTGACATGTAAATTGCAAGCATGTGACACGTACAGATAGTGTGTTTACAAGGACATGTCATCATCTACCAACTTGGTGCACATCAACTTTTGTTAATGCGTGAATTTTGTTTCCTCTTCATGGAATCAGTTACAGCTTTGCAAAAACTAGACATATGAATATTTTAAATGTTCTTTCATATCATGTACTTTTGTTTGTTTGACATATTGACCATGCATGTTTATTGTTCATATGGGCCTTCATGCTCTGACACCATGGCACTTACACATTGCATTCTGTGCTGACCATGATTTGGGCCGGAATTTTCTTCACATGTGACTTGGTGAGTCAAAGTGTGATTTCTGTGACAGTTACATGCGCTTGGCTGTCTGCACTCTGGATGTAACCTTTGGATCTATACAGAGTTGGCTGACCTGTCAGTGATGTTGTGGTCATATGGCTCCATGCATTTTGAGAAGGATGACAGGATGCATGCACTGACTACCTACCTGTTAGGTAACACATTGGAGGGAAATGGCTGCCACATGGGTCAGGGTGTGGGGAGGGCTCCATCTTGCTCATCTGTGGGACAAGGGTGCCTGGTGGGAGCTGTAGTGCTGGCTGCCTGTCCACAAACCCCCCTCCCTGTTAAGATGGCTACCTACCTGTAAGTTGGTGAGAACAATGAAATGGCTGCCACATGGTTCTGGGTGTGGGGAGGGCTCCATCTTGCTCATCTGTGGGACAAGGGTGCCTGGTGGGAGTTGTAGTGTTGGCTGCCTGTCCACAAACCCCCCTCCCTGTTAAGATGGCTAGCTCCCTGAGAAGTGGAGCAGAGGAAGGGAATAGGTTACACATGGCTCTTGCGTGGGGGGAGTGTTCCATCCTGCTCAGGGGTGAGACAAGACAGCATGAGAAGGCTACCTACATGTGGGTTTGATGAGAGCAATGAAATGGCTGCCACATGGTTCTGGGTGTGGGGAGGGCTCCATCTTGTTCAGCTGTGGGACAAGGGTGCCTGGTAGGAGTGGTAGTGCTGGCTGCCTGTCCACAAACCCCCCTCCCTGTTAAGATGGCTACCTACCTGTAAGTTTGATGTGATCAATTAAATGGCTGCCACATGGTTCTGGGTGTGGGGAGGGCTCCATCTTGCTCATCTGTGGGACAAGGGTGCCTGGTGGGAGTTGTAGTGCTGGTTGCCTGTCCACAAACCCCCCTCCCAGTTAAGATGGCTAGCTACCTTTAAGTTTGGTGAGAACAATGAAATGGCTGCCACATGGTCTTGGGTGTGGGGAGGGCTCCATCTTGCTCATCTGTGGGACAAGGGTGCCTGGTGGGAGTTGTAGTGCTGGCTGCCTGTCCACAAACCCCCCCTCCCTGTTAAGATGGCTACCTACCTGTAAGTTTGGAGAGAACAATGAAATGGCTGCCACATGGTCTTGGGTGTGGGGAGGGCTCCATCTTGCTCAGCTGTGGGACAAGGGTGCCTGGTAGGAGTTGTAGTGCTGGCTGCCTGTCCACAAACCCCCTCCCTGTTAAGATGGCTAGCTCCCTGTGAAGTGGAGCAGAGGAAGGGAATAGGTTACACATGGCTCTTGGGTGGGGGGAGTGTTCCATCCTGCTCAGGGGTGAGACAAGAGAGCATGAGAAGGCTACCTACCTGTCAGTTTGATGAGAACAATGAAATGGCTGCCACATGGTTCTGGGTGCGGGGAGGGCTACATCTTGCTCAGCTGTGGGACAAGGGTGCCTGGTGGGAGTTGTAGTGCTGGCTGCCTGTACACATGCCCCCATGGAAATATTGCTAGCTACCTTTGAGGTGATTCAGAGGAAGGAAATGTTAGATATGTGAGACATGTGTTGGGAAGAGTGTGTTGTACGTAAGTGCATTTAGGTCTAGGAAGTATAGGTTTCTAGTTGTGCAAGACAGTACATATCAGTGTAATGGGAGACATTTGTTGGTACTTACCAGCCTCCACTCCCCTGGGTATTCCTGTGAGACTATCTGGATGCAGTATGGCAAGCACCTTCTCCTCCCATTCGTTGAATGTTAGTGGTGGAATGGGAGGGCCACCGCCAGTCCTCTGAGCCAGCTCATGGTTCTTGTTGGCACGCTCTTTCACCCTGCTCTTGAGGTCATGCCATCTCCTCTTGATGTCACGCAGGGTGCGCAGGGTGGTCCCTACTGCATTGAATTTGTTGAATATCCTTTCCCACATTTGATTTTTTCTGACTACTGGTGTCCGTTGGACCATGCTTCCAAACAAATGTGGTTCTACTCTGATTATCTCATCTACCATGACTGACAACTCATTGTCTGTGAATTTTTGCATTTTTTTCTGTGCCATGGTGTGTGATGTGCAAATGGGTGACAAGTGCAGGTGGGAAGGTGGTGGTGGAGATGTGTGAGGTGTGAGGTGTGTGTTGGTGTTGTTGGTGTGGGTGGTTGCGATGGTGTGATGTGTGATGATTTGCCGCTCCTTTCTGCTGTGGTGTTTGGCCCTTCACTTCTGGAGTTGTGTAAAGGATACTGGCCAGGGAAGGGGTTGGTTTTATACTCAGCTATGTGGGTGTGTCCAACTGGAGTATTCATGTCAGGTGTGTTTTCTGGGTTGACCTGGGATTTGTATTTTTTTTTTTGCCAGGGAGATGTGTCCTTGTGGTGTGTCAATTGTTTTTGAAGTGAGCGTTAAACAATCAGCCACACTTGGTAGCCTTGTTGTGTGGTTGCTTTTGACCGTCATTCCTCGTTCCGTGCGACCGTAGCGGTCTGAACGCAATGATCCTTCTGCCAGCTCTGCCATTCATCTTTTCGCGCGACCGCGGCGGTCAGAAACAACTGATCGTTCCACTGGCTCCGCCATCTTATCATAATTTCACTTGCAGTCATTCCGCTGGTCGATCGGCGTTTTTGGGTCTTTCGGCTGCATTATCGTCCGCCGCGGTTGGATTTTCTGATTTTCCGGACGTTGCCGGCGGAGTTTTGTGAAATCCGACCGCCGCGGACGGATTTTTCAAGCATTGCATCGTAATGTGACCGCCGGATTTACGGCGGTACATGCGGCCGTTCTTTTTCTGCAACCACTGCGGTCGGAGTGCTTTTCCGTCCGCCATCATAATCGACCCCAAAGTCTTTAAGCATAGGATTAGCACAGTGCCATCCAGGCCGAGATAGAAAGGGACAAAGTCTTTTGCCATTTCCACAGCAAAGTCTTTAAGCATAGGACTAGCACAGTGCTGTCCATGCCGAGCTGCAAAATGACAAAAGCCATTTACGACTCCAGGCACAGTATTACAGCTTTGAATTGGTAAAATACCAACCAAGCCAACCTGAAATGAGTAAAAGCAACTCCTGACACAGTGTTTCGCTCTACTTAGAGCTCTTCAGAGAGGTATTGCTTTGTCCAGACACAAGGGAGCACCCAGTATAACTCAAAACAATACCATTTCAGACATAGAGTGATGCATTATTTATGCAAAAAAGAAGCAGAGAAGTCTGGGTAGTTCTCAAGTTTAGGTGGAAAGCAGCTGCTGTATAGAGCACTCTCAAAACCAGCGACACTCTAGATCTGCTCACCTCAAATGTCTGCTATTCTATCAAAGTATTTAAGCATAGGGTTAAGCATTTCAGGTTGGCTTGGTTGGTATTTTACCAATTCAAAGCTGTAATACTGTGCCTGGAGTGGTAAATGGCTTTTGTCATTTTGCAGCTCGGCATGGACAGCACTGTGCTAGTCCTATGCTTAAAGACTTTGCTATGGAAATGGCAAAAGACTTTGTTCCTTTCTATCTCTGCATGGATGGCACTGTGCTAATCCTATGCTTAAAGACTTTGATAGAAAAGCAGACATTTGAGGTGAGGAGATCTAGAGTGTCGCTGGTGTTGAGAGTGCTCTATACAGGAGCTGCTTTCCACCTAAACTTGAGAACTACCCAGAGTTCTCTGCTTCTTTTTTGCATATATATATATATATATATTTCAACTCCGTGTGCTCAATTTACGTCGGGTTCAGGCGCTCTGTAGTTAGTGCGAAATCCTCGCGGTCGAGCCCAACCGCTACATATCACCCAACTCCTCAAAAAGGACCAGGATCGCTCTCCGCAATGCCGAATATCAACATTTATTTACTTAGGTTTCAAACAAAAACAAAGTTCATGATCAACGTTTCGGTCTCCTCACGAGACCTTGCTCACGATCAACTTTCACCCCCCCAGTGTTCACAAATATATTGCTTTTTTCGTGTCATTTCCTGTTAACCAGGTTCAACCATTCTTAGTATTCTGGGATTTGTAGTCCTGTTTCCTCCACAAGATATAATACATACTAAGATCAAAATCCCTTAACAGGTGCTGTATACATAATGCAAAGTGATTATATGCAAAAATTGTGAAAATTTGTGAACCACAAAAAGATGAGAATAAATAATAAAAAAGATAAAAATAAGTTCATTTGTAACTTTTAACAAAAATGCAATCTCGAACAGTCTTTTCCTTTTTTCCATTTAGTTTTGATTATTTTGCAGCTTGGAATTATTCCAACCGCACTATACTAGACATTTCTATCCCTCCAGTGGGAAGACACAGTTGTGTTTGTGAAATGTAAACAGGGATTGCACCTTCGTACTTTCAATTTGACATGGAGAATAACGTGCGATCCTTAATTACTTTCTATACATATGGTTCTATTACAGATGGCTATACAGTTCCTCACTCTGGTTAAGGCCATACGGTGTCAATGTTCTTAAATTAATAATATGGCGTGATTCCTTCTGGCGTAGTAATTTTTCTCTATTACCGCCCCTGTTGTTGAGTGGGACTGTTTCAATACCATAAAACTTCAAGAGTTTCCAATTGCTCATATGTGCTTGTTCCATATGTTTCGCCACAGCGTTTGTTTTGTCCTTGTTTGATGTTGCCCTAACATGTTCTAGTATGCGTTTTTTAAGTTCACAGATTGTACTGCCAACATATTTGAGGTGGCATGGGCACTCTATTACATATACTGTAAATTGGCTTTTGCATGATATCAATTCTTTGATTTTCCAACTTTTGTTGTTAGCTAGTTTGACCTCCGTCGTTGGTTTTGCAATCTGACACACCTTACAATTGTGACATTTTATGAAACCCTTTGTATTCAGCCATTGGTTATTCTGTTTTCCTTTATAATGGCTATGGATTAATTGATCTTTCAAATTTCTAGCTCTTCGATATGTAATCATTGGATGTTTTCCTAAGGTTTTACCTACAGTTTCATCCATTTGTACAATTTTCCAGTTTTTCCTTATGATTTTTTGTATCTGTTTGCAGTCTTTTGAGTAATCCATGATCATTCTTATGGGTTCCAATTTGTCATCTTCCTTTTTTGGCTTTGGGATTAAACAATCTTCTCTTGATCTTTCATTTGCTCTTTTCCAGCATCTTGTTACTATACTTTTATTATATTGCCGTTGTTCAAACCTTATCGCCGTTGCTTTGCTGTGTTTTTGCCATTCCTCTTCTTCTGTGCAGATTCTGCGAAGACGCAAGAATTCACCATAGGGTATGCTTGCGATGAGTGACGGCTGATGGCAGCTGGTTGCTTCTAATATAGCATTAGTGGCGGTGGCTTTGCGATGCAATGTCGTGTGAATTTGGCCATTTTTTATGTATATTTCAGTATCCAAAAAGATGACTTTTTCGGCACTAAATTCATAAGTAAATTTCAGATTTTTGGTGCTGGTGTTTAAGATTGTAAAGTAATCCTGGAACTCTGTTTTTGTTCCGTCCCAGATGATTAATAAGTCATCTATGTAACGACTCCACATTACTATCCTGTTTGCATACATATCGTATTGTGGATGCCAAGCAACCTCTTTCTCCCACCAACCCATCGCCAAGCAGGCATAGCTCGGGCTAAAGGAAAATCCCATCGCCGTCCCTTTGTTCTGGCGATAGATCTCCTCCCAAAAACGAAGATGTTCTGTGTCAGACATATTGATATCAATTCCAACAGCATCTTATTGTGGTCACTGTAATGTATGTTTCTTTCTTGTAAGAAAAATTCACAGGCCCTCATTCCCAACTCATTCTCAATATTTGTGTAAAGGGCTATGACGTCCATCGTAACGAGATGGTACGTTTCTTGCCAAGGGGTATTCTGTAAATTTCTCAATAGGTTGGTAGTATCTTTTATATAAGAGTTTAATTGTGAAACATAAGGTGATAGAAAAAAATCAATATAATTTGCTATGGGTTCAAGCAAGGAACCTTTTGCTGATAAAATCGGTCTCCCGGGTGGTTTTTTTGAATCCTTATGTAATTTTGGTAGAAAGTACATGGTCGCAGTAACTGGAAATTGGACCGTTAGATATTTAGCCTCTTCTTCATCAATTAGTTTATTCTGTTGCCAAGTCCATAGTTTTTTATCCAAATGTCTTTTGATATCAGTCGTTGGATTTTGTTTCAGCCTCTCATAGTATTCTACATCTTTCAATTGTCGATGGGCTTCTGTCACGTAGGTACTTCGATCCATTATCACTACGTTGCCCCCTTTATCAGCAATTTTCAATTCGATTTGAGTATCTGTTTTTAAACACTCCAAGGCTTCCCTTTCAGCATTCGTTAGATTATCTTTATATTTGGATTTGTGGAATTTGTACATGTCCCGAACCACAGCTTCCTGAAATAAGTCCACTTTGTTCCCTGGTGTAAGTTGAGGGTAGTATTTCGATTTTGGCTTTTTCTTACTCAGACCTGCTCCCATTTGGGTGCACGCTGCCTGTAGATCTAAATTCTCATTTTCTTCTTCGATGTTGAGATTTAGCAGAGTGATAAAACTATGTGCATCTTTGGCCGTTAAGTTAGAGACTGGTTGTGTTGATAGTCTAGTTCCTGTTTTTTCTGGGTTTTCCTGAAAGATTTTTGCAAGCTTGATTTTTCTGACATATTTATAAAAGTCAATTCTAAGTTGTGCAAAGTCCAGTTGTTGTGTTGGGCAAAAGTTTATGCCCCGTTTGAGTAGTGAAATTTCCGCTTCTGACATTGGTCTTTTAGATAAATTTACTACTTGTAGTTCATCTATAGGGTTTAGTAATTCTTCTTCTGTCTCATGCTCCTCGTTTGGGCACCGATTTTCTCTGCCGTCTCGTTTGGCTCTCTTGCCTCTTCTCTTTTGTTTCTTGGGGCCCAATTTCTTCCTCTTGCTCTGCCCCTTTGATATTGTTGCCCCATACGTTGTTGCTCCCATTGTCTCTGTTGGAGAACGAGGCGCATATCCCCTAAAAAAGTCAGTTTTGCTGGATCTGTTGGTGTTTCTAAGTCTCCTTCACTTGCATCCGTCGAGGCAAGTGAGGAGAAGCTACTAGATGTACCAGAAATATTGCTCATTTTATTTTGTTTGAAAACATCAAATTTGCGAGCGAACGTAAAAATCCGTCCTTCTATATAATCATTTTTATCTCGTAAGAATTTAGTTTGTTTTCTTTTTCTCACTGTTTCTTCATGTTTCTCAATTTGACCTTCCAGGTCCTCTTTAAATTTTATCATCTCTGTTGTTAATTTCACTGTTAACAGTTCTTGTTCCAGATCATGTAATTGTTCCTTAATCTGGTTTAGGCTTATCTCGATGTGTTTAATCAGAATATTCATTAGTCCTAATGATGAATTCAAAATGAACTCCCCATTCCTGTAGGAGTTCATTTGTAGAGTCTTGATTACTTGGCATGAGCATTATCCTCAAACCCCTGGGCACTCTCCGCACTTCAAGGTACTTCTTTATTGTAATTAGCTCCCAGGATTTATTTATTTCCTTCCTGCTTAATTTCTCCCATGTTCTTAGTTTACTTTTAATGTCCGTTTTGCCCCCTATTGATTTTAATTGGGGTTCATTTTCCACATTGATATCCTTTTCAAACATTGTTGTGACAAACTCATTACGCGTGGCTTCACGTTTCTCCATGTTCAATTAGCCTTTTAAAAATAATGTCTGTACTTTCTTCGTATATATATATATACACACAATTGATCGCTGCTCCTTCCGGATTGTTGGGACCCATGGAAGGTGGCGTACACGCCAGCAGAGCGTACTGGCAAATTCAATCCTTACATGCAAGTCCAAATAGGTGCGCTCTCAGGATAACGGACACACAACCAAATGTTGAGATGCAAAGAGGTTTAATCCACTACGTGTTTCGACTGCGTCCGCAGCCTTGCTCACGTGTAAGAAGTGCACAAACAAAGAGTGTCTAATAACATCCAATTGAGAGTGTTCGAAACAGATAAAGGACAATGATGTTAGCCTGTGATGGCGGCCATATTGGAGTGGATAATTACACTCAGAACTGCATACACACACAATAATGAAACATATATTGCATATAAGCAGAGTGCTCAGCAGAATATGCCTTGCTGTCAAAATTAATTAAGATGTAACTTGCATAAAAAACAGTACACAATGTGAGTATTTGAAACGTATATGGCACAAAGAAACAAGATGTGTATGTAAACCCATGTCATCATGTAACGTAAGCGCAGTGGTAAACCTATACAAACCAACTGGTAATAAAGGTACCGCACTGATCGTGCAAATGATCTATTTGGGATCGTATGTAGATCGAAAAAACAGTGTTCTCCCAATCTATGACTGAGGTCCACAAGTGCGGGTATCGAGAGGAGGCTGCCAAGTGAGGTCTTGAAAAATATAATCAAATAAAATAACCCAGGGTTATACACTAGGTGCCAAGTGGTCTAATTAGTAAACCCAAGGGGCAAGTCAGTATCTAGGAACTTGAGACGTCTTAAAAGCAAGTGTTCACATGGTGCTTGAATGCATACACTCTCAAGGTGCTTGGGTAAGCTGGATAAATTGCTTGAGCATGCAACTGACCAGAGATACAGAAGTTGTAAACTCACTCAGTATGGCCCTCCATGATCCTGTGCCAACAGTGACTATAAAATGATCAATGTAAGTTCCAGATGGACTAAAAGAGACCCAGAGTCAAAGGTCTCCCCATTACTCTGCCTCATCTCCAATCTCAATCAGGTGCAAAATTCCCCAGCCGGTGATGTTCAAAGAGTGATTTCGAAGAAAAGGGTAGGTGACTTGTGTCAGTGGGTGGGCCCCTTCCTTCCCTCCTGCAAAAGAAACAAACATAAAAAGAATGTTACCAAAGTGGCACAACGTGTCACTGTGAGTCTATGAAAAGATACAGTTTCTGATGCACACACATTAGGAGGAAAAACACAGAGATAATGTACCAAGTCAACCTTGTACAATATATACATGGAGTAAAAATAAGATTAAAATGACTAAAACCAGCTCCCATAGCAGCTGGAAAGAATATATACAGAAAATGTGTAGAACGAGAGGAAGAGGAAAACATAGACAGTGAGTAGACAGAGAATAACAGGCTATTCTTTTCTGAGATGTATGGCCAGTTCCTCATCCTGGCTCAGACCCCCTGGAATCCTAGTCTGAAAATCCACAATGTACCTAGACTCTCTTTGTCTAAGCCTAAGTACTCTGTCTCCCCCTCTGTGATCCAGCCGGATCTGTTCAAGTATGAAAAAACTCATAAGAGAGGAATCCGAAAAGTGTTTGTCCTGATAGTGACGCACCACAGGGTATTTGGGATCTTTATTAATGATGGCCCGTTTATGCTCCAAGATTCTCTTTTTTGCCATCAAAGTGGTGCTCCCTATGTAGTACAGCTTACAGGGGCATTCAATGACATACACCACAAAAGTGGTGCTGCATGTAAGGAACTGTGTGATATCCTTTCTGCAGGTTCTGTGTATGAACTCCTTGCGAAAAATGCTGGTCTTACAGGCCTTGCAGTGTCCACAGGGAAAAAACCCTTTAAGGCCATGTTCACCTAAGCCCTGCTGTATAGTGATATCACTGTGAACCAGCATGTCTCTTATGTTCCTGCCTCGTCTATAGGTGATGTTGGGTCTGTCCAAGATGGTGTCACCTATGATGTTGTCACACTTGAGGATATTCCAGTTTTTAGCTAAGATGCGTCTGATACTGTCAGAGTCCGAATTGTAAGTCAAAATGAGCCTAGTGCTACTGTCACTGGACTCATATCTAGTATTCTCCATAACAAAGAGTGTTTGAACTCTGCTAACGCCCTCCGCTCTGTCAATGGCTTTTTTAAGTACCCACGTCGGATAGCCCCTAGCCTTGAATCTCTCAATCATGTTGTTACTCTCAAGCCTGTATGCTTCATCGCTGTTACAGTTTCTTTTTGCCCTCAACAGTTCACCATAGGGAATACTCCACTTCAGTGACTCTGGGTGGCTGCTGAGGGCATGAAGAATACTGTTGCCCGCAGTACTCTTACGGAACAAGGCAGTGTGTATTCTATTATCCTTGATCTCTAAGCGTACATCAAGGTATTCTGCACTGGTATTGCTGATACTCCCAGTTAGTTGAATGTTGCGGTCACTGTTGTTAAGTTTCTCTATGAACTTGTTGGCTTCTAGCTTGATGCCCCTCCAAATGATGAACAAGTCATCAATATACCTGAGCCACATTTCAACCCTGCCCAGGTCTGGTGTGAGGTCTGAACTGTCAAAGATCTCTTCTTCCCAGAGGCCCATAAACAAATTAGCAAAACTGGGAGCAAAGCAGGATCCCATTGCTGTCCCGGTGGTTTGTCTGTATAGGGTACCGTCAAACAAGAAGATATTGTTAGTAAGACAGTACTCTGTCATTTCTAGGATCATGCGACTGTGCTCCCAATATTTGACATGTCTGTTCTTAAGGAAATGTGAACATGCCTCTAATCCTTGTTGGTGGTCAATAATGGTGTAGGTAGAGTGTACTTCCAGTGTGATAAGAAGAAATTCACTCTCCCATTTGGTGTTCTCTATTCTGCCCAGGAAATCTTTGGTGTCCCTGATGTAACTCGGGAGTCTGATGACAAATTCCCTGAGAAAGTGGTCAACATACTTCGATATGTGTTCTGCTACACTTCCTCTAGAAGATACGATGGGACGACCGGGAGGTCTGATAGGATCCTTGTGTATCTTAGGCAGTAGGTACAGTACTGGCAACTTGGGATGGTCCTTTTTGAGATAGCAGAACTCCTCCCATTCAAGAATCCCCTTATCTTTCCATGCGGTCAGTTTGTCCCATATGTTGGTAATGCTGGTATTGTACATGTCCCTAGAAATAGGTATGTAAAAGTTAGTGTCACCAAGTTGGTGGAGGGCTTCTGTGATGTATTGCTCTCTGTCTAGGACAACGACATTGCCCCCTTTGTCTGCAGGGCAAATGACAATGTCCCTGTCCTCGGCAAGAGCCTCAAGTACCCGTCGCTGGTTAAATGTCAGGTTCATGTTGCGTTTGTTCTTGTTAAACGACTTGTGTCTAAAATCCACCAGTGCCTTGGCAACACTCTCATGAAAAGTGTCGATATTGTCGTGAGGCAGAGACGGTAGAAAGGTCGAGCATGGCTTAAAATCGGTAGAGGCTGCTGCATCACAAGTGATGCCCACCTCATCAAGTATCTGCTGTTCGTCTGTCACAGAAACAGTAGTGTCAATGTCCTGTTGCAATTCAAGCATGGTGGTGAGGGTGTCGATGTCACCTATGTTGAAGCTAGTGGCTTGACTGGCCTCCCCACTGCCCCTGTCCCTCTCCCTTGTAGGTCTCTGTCTCCTCAACAAGTGCCACTTCCTGAGTTTCAGTTTTCTAACATATTTAAAAAGGTCAATCCTGGTATTGGCATAATTGAAAGACGATGAGGGCAGAAAGAAAGTCCTAGACAGAGTGTGTATTTCTCAATGTCACTGAGATGTCTTTTCGAAAGATTAATGATAGTTCTTTTAACCATTGTAGGATCCATCAATAGGCTTTTTTGGAGCGCGTCTTGCTGTTTCCCATGCAGCCCCTTCCTCTGCCTCTTTTGCCATCGCTGCCGGATTCGTCTCCGTCTGTTCCTCCGTCCCCTTGTCCTCTGCCTCGACCCTGACCTCTCTGACCCCTTGTCTTCGGTGCTGGAGTGTCTCCCGTTATTAGTCGTCCCTTGCGCAATGTTCTGTATTCGTCTAAAAAAGTCACTGGACGCAGATTGCGTTCTTCCCCGGAGGTGTTCCCCCTTGATATGTCTGACTCACTCTCACTCGCTGTTGATGCCTCCGATGTTGGGCTTTCAGTGATCGTGTTTGGTGTGGTCTCAGTTGTGGCTTTATCTTTGTACAGGTGGTCGTACTTCCTACTGAAGGTAAGTATTCTACCACTTTCATAGTCGCCATAGTCCCTGTTCAGTTTCCTCTGTTTCCGGGCTTTAATATCTTCCTCATGCTTGTTTAAGCGTTCCTTCATAGTTGCCAAGGTTTTATTGAACGTGTCTGTGTCCATGATTTTCTTGAGATCTTCTTGCAACTCATTAATCTGTGTGATAAGTGTTTCACGGTCACTCCAAGCGTATTTAATGAGTTTTTCCAACATCCGCCTTGAACTTAGGGCCCGATTCACAGAACTAACTTAAGACAAAATCCTAAACTTACTACCATTTTGGTATTCACAGAAGGCACTTACTCATTTTGGTATTCACAGAAGGCACTTACTCATTTTGGTATTCACAGAAGGCACTTACTCATTGATGAGTAAGTGCCTTCTGTGAATACCAAAATTAGTAGTGCCTCAGAAGGCACTTACTCATTGATGAGTAAGTGCCTTCTGTGAATACCAAAATGAGTAAGTGCCTTCTGTGAATACTCAAAATGAGTAAGTGCCTTCTGTGAATACCAAAATGGTAGTAAGTTTAGGATTTTGCCTTAAGTTAGTTCTGTGAATCGGGCCCTTAGTGAGGAGTTTATTGACCATATATGCTTAAACACACATTATACTAAAAATAAAATAAAGCGTAAATACATTTTGAAAATCTTTTTGATTAATTATGTATGAAAATGTTAGTATATAAACAATTAAAAGAAGATGTAGTCCTGGCGAATTGCCGCCCGCAGTATTTAGAGATATCCACTTGCATGGAGTAAATCTCTCTTACGCCGCCGTAAGGCTGTCTGCCGACCTATTGTTTACAATATTCATAAAATGGGCTATGGAGCTGCCTCTTCAACCATTAGCTTATTTGGATCAGCTTCTTTCAGCCATTTACATTAGATATTGCCAGTAAAATCCTTGATCATCCCATAGGAGTATTAGAGTATTGCTGTCTCACTCCCATGATAATAATGTCTGTTTCGTGTGTTATTCCATCACCTATGGAGTGATTCCATTGCAATCATGAGGGGCTATTTTACATGCAAAAGATATATTCAACATCACGCTTCTTGTCAGATTCAGTTCGCTATCTCATGTGTGAATTGCATTTAGGATCAAGTGTGGGCTGGACCCTTACACTGCCTGCTTTTTGTTTATTCCATCTGAAGGCCATCTTGCGGTCCGGTCAGGTGATGAACAAAAAGCAATTAGGGGAGCTTTGAGATGTACACATGTCAACATCTGGACACATGATAAGAATATGCTTCTATCAGCCGGAAATTGCACTAATAACAAACCCTCACCAATAGCACACCACCACCATTACAACAACTGCTTCCAATTCCATACCACCACCTCATGTACACCACTGCCATTACCACAATGTGAACCAATACCACCAATACCGCACCACCACCAGCACCATGACCACCAGTACTACCTTTACAAAACCACCATCAATACCATACAGCCACAGTACCAAAACCACCTATATCACACCACCACCAACACAATGTCATTACCAATACAACAACCATCACTAATATGACCACTATACCATGACCAACAACACCACCACCAAAAATAATGCAATCATTACATCATAACCAATACCAGAGCAGTAAATAATAACATTGCAAGTACCAACCCATAACTACAACCACTATCAATACCACCACCACCATTGATATACAACCATTACTACCAATATCTCAAATACAGGTACCACAAATAGCACCACCATTGTAGCAACACCACCAACAATTTCACATCTGTGTCACCTATGATACCACCAGTACCATAACCAACACCATAATCAATACTGCCACCATGGCTGCCACCAATATCACCATGAACACCAATACTACACCACCACCAGTACTACACACCACCAATCCCACTACCATTAATGTCACCACCCCCATTTCAGTCCAATAAAACTACCACTGCAAATATCACCAGAAGCATCACTACTACCACCAATACCTCACCACTATAAATGACACCAACATCAATAACATCAACAGCACCACCAATATAGCCTATATCAATGTCAATACCACCCACACTACCACTACAAAAACCCCTAATAACACCAAAATACCAAACACAATCACTAGCAATACCACCACCATGACCACCATCACTATGCCCACTATCAAAATCACCACCACCACAATACCAACACAACTACCAATACTAGACCAGCACCAATACCACCACTTATACATCCACCAAAACCACCAACCAATACCAGCCCCACAATCAATACCACCCCCTATTGTACCACCCCCGGAAATCCACACAACCATCAACACTACACCCCGAGTACCACTATGAATACCACACACACCAATACAACCACTACTACCAATAACACCACCACCGGTAGCTATAATACCACAATTACCACCAACAATAAAACAATATCACCAACACCAGACATCACCAGTACCACCAACAATTCCACCACTAATGCATCTAACACCAACAGCACCCTCCATACTGCTCCTACCAATACTATCACCACCAACACCATCAGCATCTATACCAATTCTACCACCAATGCTATCACCAATACCACAAACACTAGCAATACCTCCATCAGAAAGATCACTGCACAACTATCATCACTAATACCACACCAACACCAATACCACACACCACTAATACCACAATACATTAACATCAATAACACCTTTAATACCACATCACCAACACTAGTACCATCACCAATACCACCAATAAAACCAAAATGAAAATTCACTAAAACCAGGCCACTACCAGTACTACCAACAGTACCTACACCAGTACATTAGCACCAATAGCACCACCAATGCTAACACTACAAAAACCACCACCCATACCTATACTACCACCAATAACACCACACTGCTGTGAGCAATAACACCATCACCAAAACCAAACAATACCACTACCATCATTCATATCACACTCTCACTAATACCATATACCACCAATACCACATTAACAATACAACAAGATCACCAGTGCCACCACCAATATCACCATCAACAATACTAAGGGGCTCATTAGGATGGCGGGCGGAGGCACATCTGCAGTGCTGGCGGTGGCGGAAAATGTCCTTTTCCGCACTCCAGCAGCGGTCCACGCGCCCACCATATTACGATGGCCAAACATAGCCCATTTTCCGTCCGCTGCGGAGTTACGTGAACTGCCAGAAATTTGCGCCCGCCACCGTGGCGGAGGGAGCCAATAGAGACATACCGCCGTGAGGAATGACGTCCCATCCGCCATACAAATCACGATGCCGCAAACAGCCCATCACACCGCAGCGGAGAATCCACCCACCCAGAGACGGCGGAAGCACTACTGCAGAGAGCGAAACCAGACTCCCGGTCCCCTCCACCCGGTCCTGACCGCAATGGATCCAGCTCTTCAAGCCTTTCCGCTGCTGTACCTCATCCACTACCAGCAAATAATACACCGTTGCGGACAACGCCGCGGGTACACAAATACACAACTCTGCACGCAACCACAACACACAGCTCCTGTGCTGACATACGGTTCCTGTCCACATCAGACACTCTGGTGGGGACAGCAACATATCCCCCAGTGTACCCACACATGTCCTACCTGTCAGAAACTCACCCCTCCGCATCCGGGTCACCCATCAACCGCGAAATCACTGCAATGTCCCGGTCACGTCACCGCAGCGGTGAAGACGCAGGAATACCTGCGCACAATGTAGTAGGCAGGGCCTGCACCAGGCATGGGCAGTCCACCCAGATTCACAGGGCTCCACCTTCACCCTTCCCACACTACGCTTCCCACACCCATTTGGGAACATGCTGTGTGCTCCTCCTGTGCCCCCCCTGCACAATTAATCTGCCAGGTGTAGCCAGACCTCGCACCTCACACATCAAAGGACAAGGGAGATTGACTGGGAAGGTGGGGGTGAAGAGGAACACCCTGCAGAGAAGCTCAGGTGCTGGACAACCCTCCTCCTCACACCAACCTTCCACTCATGTGAAGCAAACTGAGTATGATTACAAAATGAAGACTCACACTGCATATGAACATCCACTGAACTGTTCACACTGCCTGTCACGTCACTCAGAAACACCCCACACTGACACCCAGCCACATACTCCTACCATAGGTCAGCAGCAATGGAGGGCAATAAATGGGCCAGCCAAAAGTGAAGTGGACAGTGCTGGAAAACCATGGAGAAAGCCACATAGCATGTGTACATCACATGCAAGAGAAGGAATATATCACAACACCCTTAGGCCATCAAATCAGACAGGTGTGGCACAGTGAGTGAAATTAAACCAAAGTGACCTCTGTGCAACAACTCAGGGAGACATCAAGGCAAGCCATGCATAGGCACAGGAATGACAGGAAGTGTCTGAAGTCATACAGTGACCAGCCACACATCTGTGTCAACTTACTTGACATGTGTATGTCATCAGCACAACACACATGTCTCATTGTCACACTCCCTGACTGTCAAACACAAGTAGGACCTTCACACATACCCCTCCTCTACCCACCTCACACCTGCAACACTCAACACCTGTGAGAAACACACATAATGGTCAAAATGATGTCCTGTGAGTTCAATGACAACCAATCACACTCCCTGTGGTGCATCCACAAATATCACACTCACACTCAGGGATGCCTGTACCAATGCTGACACAAAAACAATAGCCAAACACAAAGCTAACAAACACCATCCACAGAAGTCCAACAAGCCCAGACATATGCAGCCAAACAGTGGAAAGGCAATGTGACCCTAGACAGAACAGGAGTACACAACATTGTCACTCAGGGCCAATGCACAGACACCATATCCCAACACAAACAAGAATTGCATCATCAAAAAACAATCATGAACACTAACTGGGATCAATGGGACAAATCAGCTAACACAGACAGAGACACCACACCACTAATCAAGTGAACATGGTGTCATAGTGTACCACAAGCATGCACATGCACAATCCTGACAAGTGGCAGGTCAAAAATAGGAGGACAAACCACCAATGTGCACTCAAAACAAGCTCATGAATAAGAATCCACCTTGCTGCATGTTACAGACACACAAGTAAAGCACACTACACTTGCAACACACATCTGAATGTATCACACAGAAACAACTACTCACACACAATGTCATGCAAATAGAACATCACACATTGCACCTGTCAGCAGGAAGCGCCAACACAGGGCAAACACTGCATACATCTACAAAAAAAGCACAACAGATGCACATACCAATCCATCACATTGCAAACTCAGCTGGACATCAGGGGGATGCACACCAAGCAAGTACAAGGCAGCATACACTGATAGCACTGCATGCACACCAAGCAGTGTGTGCACAACTACAAAACCAGTAGCACACATATCTGAGTGCCACAACACAAATCATCACAGCACACAGATAACATCACACTCAGGAAGGGTAACAGTACCTCAGCAAACACACATACAGCTTAGCCTTCACCCACAGATGCACAACTCAGGGAAATCCAGAGGCAAACAACATGACTAGAGGACTGTGCTGCTCAAACATATGCACTGCACATGAGCAATCATGACAGCAACCAGTCGAAGAAAATAACACATAACTGATTGTGAAACTGTCCTCAGTGTCACATTGGTCATGTACACAGATCAGCCTCACACAGCATTGTGTCACACTATGAAGTGGTGGGGAGGCTCACACACTGGCAAGCCATGGGGTGGAAGACATGAGCTTGAAGTGGTGTGTACTTCAGTAGTGGAAAGGTGAGGAGTGTACAGTACACAAACACATAGAGGAGTTACTCACAATGTGTAGGCATCAGAAGCACATATAGGGGATGGAATGACTCCACATACCACATACCATACTGGAGCCAAAAATGGGTCAAGTGACAGCAATGCATGAGAAAACTCACAAATAATGTCAGTGTGGCTGAGCAGGTCTGCACAGTGAGCACAAACAGTAACAAGACACAAGGCTGATCAACAAAATACAACACAGACTTCGCAGTCACACACTCTGCAGACTCACAACTGGCAGCAACAACAAGTAGGTGTCCCCCAGGAGTGCAAGTACACACCAACACACTGCACAGTGCCCAACCTACAACTCCTACATCTGCCCACAATCTGAAGCACATGGCAGACAATTGAAACAAACAGGCACTCATTACCTGGATCATACATGTGTGCATTTGGCATTGCAGGGGCACACACACATCAACACTACTGACAATGACAGCCCATTCACATTGTATGACCACCCAAGTTCACATATTCAAATGTACCAATGTGACTAGGAAGACAGGCCTACACAAGATGACCACACATCAACACTGCTGTTCACACATCAAGAAAGATCACACAGATATGACGGACCCTGGCCAGCCCACAAGTAACCCTGTGGATATAATTCACCTCTGTTCTGGTATTGCATCCTAACATGACATTTGTACAATTTAGCTAACCTGACCATAGAATGATTAGGATAAGAGTAGATCATCACAAACAACCATCATTGCAAACTCAAGCCTCAGAGTCAAGAAGAAGTAAAGTGCCTGTCACCTCTTGCAAACTCTGAAAAAGTAAAACAAGCAATTGGCAATGTTAAAGTGGCATACAGAGCATGTGTCACATGAAACCATACCCATACATAAAACATTTTATTTAGCAAGGACATTGACAAAGCAGACAACAGGAGTAACTGTCTTTATTACATATTACCCAGATATGCATCAAAAGTAGAAAACAGAAAGGCCATTGGCAATGGGCATCCAAAGTGACAAACAGCAAGGCCATTGGCCAGTCCATAGTTCAAAGTATGTACATGTGTGCATGAGAAACTGCACAGGGAATGGGCATCCAAAGTGGCATACAGCAAGGCCATTGGCCAGTCCAAATTCAAAGTATGTACTTGTGTGCATGAGAAACTGCACAGGGAATGGGCATCCAAATTGACAAACAGCAAGGCCATTGGCCAGTCCAAATTCAAAGTATGTACATGTGTGCATGAGAAACTGCACAGGGAAGGGATAACACCGTACACTGCCATGGGAATCACCACAGCTCCGGGGATACAAATGGGCAGTCCAGGCACCACTGTGGGAGAGATGGGTGTGGGAGGGGGACTTTGCCTCAGACTTGGCTGTCAGTTGAACTTGGAGGTGGCTGATTGTCGGGGCAAGTTGGAGGACTGGACCTGGGAGAGAGAAGACCAGCTGAGGTAGAGGCATCAGTGGCTGTGGGAGCTGGAGGGCTGCTTGGACCGGGTGGCATGGTGGCACGGGGAGGCGGAGACATGCTGCCGTGAGACACAGTGTGTGAGGGTAAATGTGGAGGGCTGAGTCTACACTTCTTGGGGATTCGATAGGCAAGAATTGTCTTGGTAGGAGTGGGAAGTGGGGCGGGCACAACAGCCTCACTCACCACCAAAGGTGTATCAGGTGCAGGTGGCTCTCCCTGTGGGGATTTGCTAGATCTGGTGGTACGCTTGGGCTGGCCTTGCCTTTTCCCCTCCATCCCCTGTTGACCAGGTGAACACCCCACATTGCTCTCCTGTCCCAGCTTCACAGGGGTGTGGGTGGAAGTTGAGGTTGTGGGTGAATCTGCCTTAGAGAGCTGTTTGTGCTGACTCTTTGCAGGCACCAGCTTCACAGCAGGCAGGGCAACTGTTGGTTTGTCTTTGGGAGCAGCTGTGGGGATGGGAGTGTCCTTGGATGGGGGTGATTTGGATGAATGTGAGCCTGAGGCCTGCTTCTTGGCCTGATGCCCCTGAGTGTCACGTGAAGGGCTTTTGCCTTTGCGCTCCTGTGTGCCTGTTTTTTGTTTTGGGGATGGTGTCTGTGCTCTGGGCCGCTTGGAGTGCTGCTGTTGTGTGCTGCGTGTGGAGTACTTGGAGCCTGAGGGCTGTGGTGTGTGGTCACTCTTGTCAGATGTTGCCACTGGCAGGGTGGTTGCTGAAGGGACTGGAGCTGGACTTTGAGCCTGTGACAGCTGAATGGCTGCCGTCACTGTGGAGGACAAAGACTGGACAGTTCTGTGTAGCCCACCCACATCAGAATGAATGCCCTCCGTGAAGGCAACTACATGTGCCAGCTTCTTGTCATGATCCTGGAAGGCATTCAGGAGAGTAGTCTGACCCACACACAGCTGGTGCAAAAGGTCCACCGCCTCCAAACTGAGGGCAGCAGGGGAGACAGGGGCAGGGGCAGCGGTGCCTGGGGATAAGGACACTCTACCCTTGTTAGTGCTGCGGGCACAGACAGCACTAGTGGTAGTAGCCGGGAGGGTGGGCACTGGACGATGTATGGTGGAAGAAGAGGCAGATTTCCCACTCCCTGTGCCCGCCAACATCGACGAGTCACCGCTGGAGTCAGATGATGTTGAGGTTGGTGTTTCTGGGCGTGATTCTTCCAGGGCACTCCTGTCCCCCTCCGAGGCGCTGGTCACATCAGTGTCAGTGAGCTCATGTGTAGCAGTCATGCCAGAAGCTTCACCACTGGTGTCCGTCCCCTGTCCTTCCGTGCCCTCGGTAGATGCTGCAATAGACAGAGACGTAGGTTCAGTATAGTGCCATACTCACAAACATCATATGCAAGCAAAGCACAAAACTAAAATATGATACCCCCATGTTGCACACCACCCTGTGCAGTCTGCATGTGCAACCTTAATGCAAAACTCAGAAGATGCATGGAAACATGCATAGTTGACATTAATGACCCATGTGACGTTCACACAGCCAAATAGCTGGCCCGTGCCTCCTTGTAACCTAACATACTGATCTCTGTAAGCATACCTATGTGCCTGTAGGGGAGATAGATATACATCTCAACATGTTGTCTCAGTCACATATGGAGTCACTTTAAGGGGACAACACAGATACTGACTCCAACATTTCCTTTTACAACGGCCATGAGCTACTGATGTCCACAATGCTGTGCTTTGAAGCACAACGACCATTGCACATTGGTGTCAGATGTGTAGTTCTCACAATTTCCAAGTCAGGCACTGCATACATCGACGAAAGCACACTAAGATGATGCACACTGCTGTTCACTCCCCGTTATGTCTATGACACCCATAATGCAGCAGATGTCATAAGGCCACATCTCATCTTGGAATGTCAAGGGCCATTATATTAAACACATGAGAAAGTACATGTAGCTAAAATGCATGACAGCTGCACTCAACACAGAGGCCACCTAGAAACCATTACATCACACTAGAAACATCACAGAGCTCCACACTGGCTCAGGGTTGGGATACATGCAGTCACTCACACCCAAAGTCACCCTTCGCAGAATAATCACCCCCAACTTGCTGCTGATGGGCCCTCAAACATCCATCCAGCTCTGGCTGTGTCACTGCCAAGATGCGGGCCATTAGTGGTGTCATGCTCCTGCGCGCCAACCTTCCAGTCCGAGGGAGCAGCCCCAGCGTCATCTCTGCCACGTTTTTGCTCAGCCGGCAGATGTCATCCCACCTCTTGTGACAGTGTGTGTGCCGTCGGTTGGAGACACCCAGAGCCCGAACCTTGCGTGCAATGGCCCTCCATAAGGCCTTACGCTGGCGGACTTTAAGCTGCAGGCATGGGAGACAAGAAGAGGAAGTTTCAGGTACACTGTGTTATGTACCACTGTGTCTCAGTACAGGAGCATGCAAAAACTTAGCACAGCTATACAGAAATGTTGAGCAGAGGCCATACAGCATGACACGTAGTACATTTGCATCAGATAATCGCATAGAAATGCATGCAGGTATGAGGATGGACACAGTACCTGGCCATCTCATACACATGCAGAATGCCAGCACAGAAAGCAATGTGAAGAAGGCCCTCATCTGTGATGCAGTATGTGAGGGAGCAAGACATACATTACATTGTAAATGATGTGTTGGGGCAGACTCACTGTGTCCAACACTACACACCCCTCAATGTCCTTGGCCTGTGAATGGCTCACTGTGTCATGGAGGTCACATTTAGGGACATGATCTTACATTCTCACACCCTTCTCACAAGGTATGTCTTGTGCAATCCTCAGGCCTAAGATAGCTCATTGAGAAATAGGGTGGCAGACAACACATGTTTCAATCTGTCCATTTACTGATGGGTCCTTGTCAAATTGGGCAGTATCTGTGCAGGCCAGGGGGACTCACACTGAGGTTAAACGTGGGCCATCAGAACATTCACATGCATGTACAATATGAGAGGGCAAACAGTGCCTACACATGCGAGTCAGTACACATAATGAAAACAATGGAAGGAGGATGTTTCAGAAGTACATTAATCTGCTGTGTCATAGGTGAATTTCCACCAAGAGTGTCCCCCTCAGGCATTTCAATTTTGTGCATAATACTTACATATCCATGGTGGCAATATGAAAATTGTACACACATCCTTCAGTACCCTCTGGACGAAACACATTTGTAAAGTCACAAAGGAGCATGTGAAAACCTCATGGACTCTGACATCCATTAGCACAGGCAATGTTTGTTCTGACATCCAATTTCCAAACCATCAGTGTTACTGTATGGCTGCAAAAACACTGCATGTCCCTCCCATCCTTAAATGCAGCCATGGATCTGTGGAAATAAGGCTACACATCCCATTGACATGAAGTCAGCATGCTAGGCAGTGTATCACACAAACTTGCACTCACAGGCACCTACTACAGCAGATCAACGTCATGTGTGCACTCTTTGCACTCTCCAACTTTCACTCTGAAACACTTACCATTACATCAGGAGCACCATATAGCCTCCCATACTGTGAAAGCACCTCGTCCACCAGGACCTCCAGCTCCTCTGTGGTGAAGGGCCGGGCCCTGATGTTCTCAGTTCTCGCCATCACTGGGTCCAGGAGACAGGAACAGCAGCAGTTGGTGTTGAAGAATGTCAGGCAGCAGTGTCTGGATGCAGTGAAAATGTGTGGCTCTCTCCCAGACATATATAGCCCCCTGGGGTTGTTTCAGTGGTACTCAGCTGCTGCAATTGGTGTTCCAGGTCAGCTTTTTTCAAATGTAACCAATGACTGGCCCCGCGGTGGCGGTGCACGCCTACCGCGATTTTCAAAAGTGTATTTCACTACCGCGATTGCGGTTCCCATTGGCTGAAGGGGCATGGGCATTGTGCGGTGTCACACCGCAGGGGCCAGGCGGTCGCTACCGCGAATTGGCATCTTTAAATTGGTGCCAATGACCGTGATTGCGGTGGCGGTGCACGCTTACGGCACCTATGGACACATCATGCTGTAACAATGGCAATAACCAGTGCTCAGCATTGAACACTAGACACTTACTATGAATCATGCCCACAGATAGTTAAATTCAATGCTAGTGTGACATTTAACTCACTGATGACTACACATGCCATGTCAGTGCGCAGGATTACATGCATTGGCATGTACTCCCTCACATGTGACTTATGATGTTGTTGTGCATGTACACAGATCTGTTGTGTGATGGACTCTCAAATATGTAAACATGTCAATGTGTGAGATGGCTAAGCTACCCACAGTAATGATGGACTGACTAGATAATGTGCCTATTTCACTGTGTAGATTGCTGAACTCATGTTTATACTTGATCTTTATGCACACACTGTGCTCATTGTGTTGGTAATGTGTGCCCTGTCCGAATCACGCAAGAAGGTGTGGCAGGTACAGCAGCTACGTAGAAGCCAGCAGTGTTGCTGTTTCAGACATGTGCTGTGTCAACTACTCTCAGGGCTGGTGACACAAGATGTTGGAATGTACCATTTGGCATTCACATAGTCTGAATCTGTTTTGGGGGTACTCACTATGTACATACTGAACACGTGTACAACTACTTTAGATCAAGATGTCTCTGCATGTGACTTGTGCTGTAAGCTGTAGTTTCAGGCCAGTCATTGTTGGCGCTGTGTCAGTCAAAACGTAAGATGTTGGACACATCTCATAGGGGAATTGAATTGACATGTGTCCCCTTTCATCTTACCTAGAAGGCGACCAAATGTGCATCGTCCATTCACATTGCTTGCGGACATGGAGGATGAGGACATCATACGTAAATTCCGTTTGGATCGACCTACCCTTCAAGACCCATGTGGTCAGTTGGAGCCCCATCTGATGCCTCGCAGAACCTATCCAACTGCTTTGACACCAACATGTAAGGTGATAGCGGCCCTGCAACTGGTTCCTCCAGTACACGGTGGCCAGCGCAGGTGGGATGTCTCAACCAATGTTCAGTATGGTGCTACGTGATGTCCTGTCTGCTATGATTACCTACAAGGACAGCTACATCCATTTTCCCAGGAGACATGAATTGGCAGCTCTGAAGGGTGATTTTTATGACCTTGCCCACATCCCTAATGTTGTTGGTGCCATTGACTGCACACATGTTGGCCTGGTTCCACCACAGGCACGTGAGCACATATACAGGAACAGGAAGCATTTCCATTCCATTAATGTGCAAGTGGTATGCCAAGCGGATATGATAATCGCCCATGTCTGTGCCAAATTTCCAGGATCAGCACATGACTCCTACATACTGCGTAACAGCATCGTACCACAGCTGATGGCAAATCTGCATCCAGAGCGTGCGTGAATTGTGGGTGAGTACGCAGAGTCAAGTAGCGTGCTGTATGTGTGACATGCTGTCCTAAGCCACAGTTATATTACAAAATTGGTCTGTGTATCTCACCCCTAGGTGACTCTGCATATCCCAACCGGCCTTGGTTGCTGAGCCCACTGAGGAATCCTAGGACCCCGGGTGAAGTCCGCTACAATGAGGCCCATGGGAGGACACGTTGTGTGGTGGAGTGTACTTTTGGTCTTCTGAAGTCTAGATTCCGGTGTCTGGACAAGAGCGGAGGTGCACTACTCTACTCTCCCCAAAAGGTGTGTCAGATCGTAGTTGCATGCTGCATGCTCCACAACCTGGCCTTGCGCAAAGAGATCCCCCTGCTCCTGGACGATGATGAGCAGCAGATGCCCCTGCCTGCAAACCCACACATGTCCAGTGATGAGGATAGTGGAGAGGAGGAAGGTGTTGACCTGCGTCAACAGCTCATCATCCGCTACTTCCCTTGAGTGTGAGTGACATTGTACAACAGAGCCATTGTCTGCTGTCTTTAATGGTAGTGAATAGGCGTAGAGGAGCTTTTTGACTGCTGCCTGTTGTTGGCTCGGTGCTGATGGCTGATGTTTGTGGCACAGTGTAGTCATGACCAGCCACATGATGTCTATGTTGACATTGTTTCTCATTGTAATGTGTGCTGGGTTGTGTACCTTGATGACTAGTGTTGTGTACTGGCTGTGATGCCATCACCTGACAAGTAAATGTCGTTCTCTTGTGTCTTTCGAGGTCCCTTCAGCCTCTCAATGCCTCGAAACAATCAGAGCTTCTGGTACATTGGAATCAGAGTCAACATTGTACATCCTGTGATAAACATGGAGCTGACACAAAAACATAGGTGTGTAAAGAGTGTTTATTTACAAAGAGTGTTTGTGACAGACAAGTGATGTTTAAGAAAATGGTGCAAAGTGAATCAATGAGTTGTCAGTGATGGTAAACGAGACAATAGAGTAGTCACCACATTGATGTGGTGACACAGTCCAACAGACACCTGCCATCAACATGGCAGTGTGGGTAAGGATAGTCAACAAAGTCAATGTCAAGGTGAAGAGAGGTGCCATCATGGCTGGCTCTTTGACTTGTGTTTGGCTGGTGCTTTGCAACGTGATCCTCCCGTGGTGTTTCTCAGATGGCCCCTTTTGCGTTTTCCAGGGGAAGCCTCTGCTGCGGGCTCAGCGGAGTTTGAGGAGTCATCCTGTTCCAGCTCACACCTCTCTGTGGCCGCAGCTGAGGTGGTGGGAGTATCATCCTGTGAGCCACTGGAGGGAGGTTGAGCTGTCCTTTGGGCCGCATGACTGTCCCTCAGAACACCCACAAGCTGGCCCATGAGGTCCACGATTCGGCCCATATGCATGTCCATGGACCTCAGCAGCAGGCGGAGCTTACGCACTTCTTCCAGAACCTGGCCCATGTGTCCCTGGGTTTGTTTGTATGCCCCAAGGACTCTGGCGATGTTGGCCAGGGCTTCGGCCCCTGTGTCCTGTCGATTTTGTCCCCCAGTTGCCCTCCCACCTGCCCTACTGTCCCAGACCTGTGGCGTTGCCACTCGACGTACCTGCAGACTCTCCCTGCCCTCCTCAGATTGTGTGGTGGTGTTGATATCCTCTGAGGCAGGGAGAGTGTTGCAGGCAGCACTGGTGGTGGTTGAGGCCGCACAGGTCGTTGCAGCAGGGGTCAGTGCGGTTGTTGTTGCTGAGGTGGTGGTGGTGGGGACAGTGGGGGCCTGGGATGTGGTGCGCCCTGTCAGTCCTGTTGGGCCAGGTTCGGGCTCCGCATCCGAGTAACTTAGGGAGCCTGCATCCAAGAGTATATGTTCCAGGGGAAGACTGGCTCTGCAGGTCGGTGTTGTCTTCTGCAGCAGTCAATTGTTGATCTCCTGTTGGACAGAGGTGAAATGGTCATTGAAGTGCACCCCACAAGCTTGGTGTTAGATGTTTGGATGTTACATGTTATACACCACACAGTTTACATTGATATCACTTTGTATTGCTGTACGGTACTGAGCATCATGACATGATGTGGAGGTACATACATTACTTGTCCATGGTGTGACATGTCAATAGATACCATGTTCCACGTACAGATTGTGTGATTACAAGGACATGTCGTCATCTAACGACTAGCAGCACAACAACTTTATGTGAAGCGTATTTTTTGTTTACTCTGCATGGAAGACGTTACATCTGAGCATGAACTGGCCATTGTAATCTTATGCATACCTTTGTCATATCATGTACTTTACTTTCTTTTTACAACTGACCATGCATGTTTTGTGTTCCTATGGGCCTTGATGCTCTGCCCCCATGGCACTTACACATAGCATTCAGTGCTGTGCATGATTGTGCCCTGAATTTCTTCAACATGTTATTTGGTGAGTCACACTTTGGTTTCTGTGACAGTTACATACGCTTAGGTGTCTGTACACTGTAAGTGGCTATCGGATCTGTGGCAATTTTGGTGGGATGTGAGGGCTGGTGTGGTCATATGGCTCCATGCTTTTTGAGAGAAATGGCGGGGTGCACGCACTGTCTACTTACCTGTTCTGTGGCACATTTGGGGGAATTTCTGACACATCTTTATGGGTGTGTGGTGGAGTGCTCCATCTTGCTGAGCTGTGGGACAAGGGTGCCTGGTGGGAGTTGTAGTCCAGGCTTCCCACCCACAAACACCCTTCCCTGTTAAGATGGCTACCTACCTGTAAGTTTGATGTGAGCAAACCCCCCTCCCTGTTAAGATGGCTACCTACCTGTTAGTTTGATGGGGCAATGCAATGGCTGACACATGGTTGTGGGTGTGGGATGGAGTGTTACATCCTGCTGAGCTTTGGGACAAGGGTGCCTGGTGGGAGTTGTAGTGCAGGCTTCCCACCCACAAACACCCCTCCCTGTTAAGATGGCTCCCTACCTGTGAGTCTGAAGTGAGCAATGCAATGGCTGACACATGGTTGTGGGTGTGGGGTGGAGTAATCCATCCTGCTCAGCTGTGGGACAAGGGGGCCTGGTGGGAGTTGTAGTGCAGTCTTCCCACCCACAAACACCCCTCCCTGTTAAGATGGCTACCTACCTGTAAGTTTGATGTGAGCAAACCCCCCTCCCTGTTAAGATGGCTACCTACCTGTTAGTTTGATGAGGGCAATGCAATGGCTGCCACATGGTTGTGGGTGGGGGAGTGCTCCATCCTGCTGAGCTTTGGGACAAAGGGGCCTGGTGGGAGTTGTAGTGCAGTCTTCCCACCCACAAACCCCCCTCCCTGTTAAGATGGCTACCTACCTGTTAGTTTGATGAGGGCAATGCAATGGCTGCCACATGGTTGTGGGTGGGGGGAGTGCTCCATCCTGCTGAGCTTTTGGACAAGGGGGCCTGGTGGGAGTTGTAGTGCAGTCTTCCCACCCACAAACCCCCCTCCCTGTTCAGATGGCTACCTACCTGTTATTTTGATGAGGGCAATGCTATGGCTGCCACATGGTTGTGGGTGGGGGGAGTGCTCCATCCTGCTGAGCTTTGGGACAAGGGGGCCTGGTGGGAGTTGTAGTGCAGGCTTCCCACCCACAAACACCCCTCCCTGTTAAGATGGCTACCTACCTGTAAGTTTGACGTGAGCAAACCCCCCTCCCTGTTAAGATGGCTACCTACCTGTTAGTTTGATGGGGCAATGCAATGGCTGACACATGGTTGTGGGTGTGGGGTGGAGTGTTACATCCTGCTCAGCTTTGGCACTGGGGTGCCTGGTGAGAGTTGTAGTGCTGGCTGCCTGTACACATGCCCCCATGGAAATATTGCTAGCTACCTTTGGGGTGAATCAGAGGGAGTAAATGTTGGATCTGTGAGACATGTGTTGGGGAGAGTGTGGTGCACATGAATGCATTTGGGCCTAGGAGGTGTCGCTTTGTAGTTGTGTAAGACAGTACATAGCAGTGTAATGGGAGACATTTGTTGGTACTTACCAGCCTCCACTCCCCCGGCTATTCCTGTGAGACTCTCTGGATGCAGTGTGACAAGCACCTTCTCCTCCCATTCGGTGAATGTTCGTAGTGGAATGGGAGGGCCACCACCAGTCATCTGAGCCAGCTTAAGGTTCTTGTTGTTCCTCTCTTTCACCTTGCTCTTGAGGTCATTCCACCGCTTCCTGATCTCCTTCTGGGAGTGCGGCATGGTCCCTACTGCATTGACCTTGTTGACTATCCTTGCCCGCATTTGATTTTTAGTGGCTTGTGGTGTCTGTTGGACTAGGCTTCCAAACAAATGTGGTTCTACTCTGATTACCTCATCTACCATCACTGACAACTCATTGTCAGTGAATTTGGGCATTTTCTTCTGTGACATGGTGTGTGATGTGCAAATGGGTTAAAGGTGCAGGTCTGAAGGTGGTGGTGGTGATGTGTGTGGTATGTGTGTGTTGTTGTGATGGTGTGATGTGTGCAGATTTGCCTCTCCTTTGTGCTGTGGGGTTGGTTCCTTCAGTAGTGGAGAAGTGCAAAGGATTCTGGTCAGGGAAGGGGCTGGTTTTATACTCAGCTATGTGGGTGGGTCCAAATGGAGTATTCCTGTCAGGTGTGTTGTGTGGGTTGACCTGGGATTTGTATTCTTTAGTTGCCATGGGGATGTGTCATTGGGGTGTGTTAGGTTTTTTTTTGAGGCTGAGCCAGATTAATGGCCACACTTGGTAGCCTTGTTGTGTGTTTTTTTTTCGACCGCCATTACTCTTCCGGAGCGACTGCGGCGGTTGGAATACAACAGCCCTTCCGCTGGCTCTCCCATTCATCAATAGTTGCGATTGCGGAGGTCGGAAACAGCTGATCGTTCCGCTGTCACTGCAATCGTATCCAAATTTAACGTGCGGTCAATCCGCTGGCCGTGCGGCGGTTTTGGGTCTTTCCGCAGCAAATCCGACCGCCGCGGACGGATTTTCACCTGCTCCGCACGCTCCCGGCGGTCTTTCGTGGAATCCATCTGCCGCGGTCGGATTTTTCTGGCGGTTCATCCTAATGTGACCGCTGGTTTTCCCACGGTACCTGCGGACGGTTAATTTCCGCTACCACGGCGGTCGGAATGGTTTTCCGACCACCATCCTAATCGACCCCTAAATCATTACCAGCAGTAACACCATCAACAAGAGCACAACAATGTCATGACCAAAACCACACCATCTACATTACTGCCACCATTGACAGTACAACAAATACACTACCACAATTACCACTAGCAATGCCATCACCAGAAATAATGTAAATGACACCACAAATACCAACACCATCAACAATGCCACCACCATCACTACCAAAATGACTACCAGCAAAACCATCAACAAAGTCACTAATATCACCACCAATGCCATCATCACAACACCACCACTAACTTCACCACCACAAGTGCTACCAATACAACTACCAATACCCAGTGGCGGCTCCTCCATTGGGGTGTCGCCCCACTGCTTTCTCGCAGTGCGAGAAGCAGAAACATAAAATGGTAAAACTACCATTTTATGTTTCTGCTTCTCGCACTGCGAGAAAGCAGAAGTGCCTGGAGTGCCTGGTTGTGGGAGGGAGGGTGGGCGGTCCTGCTTGAGGGCATTGGGGGAGTGGCATGCCCACTGTTGTGGGTCCTGACTGCTTTGGTCGGCCCTGGGGCCGACCAAAGCAGTCATGCGCACTTTCCCTTTTCTCTATGTAGGCTGCTGCATGCAGCCTACATAGAGAAAAGGACCTCCAATTAGGCGCCCGGCTGGGGCGCTGTGCGCCTGCACCGCACCAATCACAACGCTGCCATTGCAGCATTGTGATTGACGGAGGGAAGGGAGGCTGCCTGTGGGTGGCTTACTGGCTTTCCTGAGGATAGCTGCAGGAAACGCGGGACGGCGGGAGCCAGGAGCTGAGGCGGCGCGGACTGTGAGTGCTGTTATTTTATTTTAAATTGTTGTGATGAGCTTCGGTGGGAGAGCTTTAGGACAGAGGGGTATAACCCCGAACCATTCCCCCGCTCCCCATATCTTTCTGCCCCAAGGTATCGGGTTGCTTAGGAGTGGAGTAAGTGGGTGGAATCTTGTGCAGGCCGCTGTCTCTTTCCACCCCTGATCACTGGCACTGAGTAGCTGCACCCGTGGCTGTGAGTCAGGGTGACGGCTGGTTTGTTGATACTTAAATGGTATCGGGCTGCTCTGAAAGCAGGCGTCCTTTGATAACTGTTTATAGCCCCATGCATTTTCGTGGAATTACCAGTGGGACCAGGTTTCATATCGGTCTTTGTGATGCGTACACTGTGATCTTAAGGTCTGACTGGAAGTTCTCCCCCCTAAGACCTAATCTGGGGTTTTGTGTAAATACTTACCAGCTGATATTCTGGACTCAGGTGGTGTCATGGCTCACTTAACGTGCACCAAGACCACAAGCAGCCTTAACCATCCATGATGATTTTTAATTAAACCCCTCCCGCCTCCCCCCGCGACGACCCCATTTCCATCCCCCACCATGCCGGCCGCGACTGAGGTCCGTGGAGCATTTCTGGCAGGCCTTTATCGACCACATTTCCACCCCCTCCACCCGCCCGTCATACCGGCCACGACTGGCCTACTCACAGGCCTGGTGGTTGACTGAGTCCGGTCCTTAAGTGAATCTGGCCGACACATATACTTTGGGACTCGGTGGTGGTGCGGTTCCGACATTCATCCAGTGAGAGGCCTGATTAAGGTAATTTTAGTTTAAGTTATCGCTCAGTGGCACAAGCAAGTTGTTTGTCTTTGTCAAGGGAACAGGCGAGATTTTAGTACAGTTTTGCAGCTCTTCCGAAATGTTTATTGTAGCACTGGAATTGTTTGCAGTGAACGAGCAGTAGATGGAAAAAGGCACATTTTGAAACTATAGTCATGTCTATGAAGAGTATTTTTTTTAATCCAGCCATTACATTATTGGCTATTTGGAACAAAACTGTATTTGGCCATTTCAGTCAGAGCGGGCATTATATTGCTATAATCCCCCTCTGCTGGTCAGAAGTCAGGCAAATGTGCTGTGTATAGTAAAGACCTGCTTTTGTTCTGTACAACTGGTATTGGGACGTAATAGCTACTTTGCTTGCTCTTATTTACCATTTTGTTTTTTAAACACTTCCTTGATTTACAACAGCCATTGCTGTATTTTAAGTACTCTTTTAGGATTATTCAATATGAATAACGTGCATGCAGGGGGATTTGTGAACCAATGATGAAGGCTCTCATTATCTACCTGCACCTCATGTAAGAGAGTTGTTTTCAATTGGAGCTCTTCAAACTGCAAACTTCTTGTGACCTCATAAAAAATAACAAAATGTATGTATGGCAAGACAATTTGAAGCCTCTATCATTTTGATATAGTAGGCTAAGTAGATGGTTTGATGGGAGAGCGTGTGTAGATGAATTGAGGCAACCTGGATTGGTGCGTGGAAAGATGGATGGATGGATGGACAGATACATGGATGGATGAGAGATCACCTGGGGATGGCTGGATGCTCTGGTGATTCACCAGTGGTGAATGGATACATAGATGAATGGGTGGGCGGATGAGTTACAGGAGAGTGTGTCCAGAAGGATGAGTGGATGTATACATGAAAGAATGGATGAATGCTCCATATGATGGACAAATGAATGGATGATTTTCTAGTGAATGGATACCTGTATGGATTGGGGGTGGATGAGTGAATGGGAGAGTTTCTAGAAGGATGGATGTATGTATGCATGAACAGAAGAATGCAGTGGATGATGGAAACATATATGAATTAGTGGGGGGATGATTGGGTGAGTTATGCATGGGCTGAATGCCCTTATGTTGGCCTGACTCACTCGCTACATGAAATTCATCCCCAACTTTTTCGCCTCACCATTTTGAAATGTCACCAGCCGCCACTGCCAATATCACAACCCAAGGCCACAAATAATACCATTTACAACTCCAATATTACACCACCATCAACACCCCATATCAACAGCAACAGTACCACTAAATGCACCATTGCCACCATTACCACCAATGCCACCAACAATATCACCTACACTAATACCAGTACCACCACCAATAAAATGGTTCATTGATACAACATCGACTCTAATAATATCAAACTACAAAATTATCGAGTAAACAATATTGTAAACAAAAATATCGATACACAATACACAAAATAGAAATGACACTAACATCAATAAATAAATATAGTCTAAAAACGTCTCGATTACAAAAATATCGACGTACAAAAATATAGAACACAAAAATATAGATAAAATTAAAATAAAATGAAACACAACAAAAATATTGATATAAACAATATTGACAACACAAACATCGATAAAACACATGTAAACTATATCAAAAATAACATTTAAACATAAAATAATACTATTTACGATAATATAATAAAATAACAAATACCAAATATTTTAAAGAAACAATAAAAATAATTACAATTTAATCACAATAATTAAAACAAACAAATTAAAAATACAAAAACAAATAAATAAACAAACAATACAACATAAAAAATATATCACAAATAAGGAAAATAAAAAACATAGATATATATAATATATAAAAATATGTAACACATTTATCTACATATAAAATTAAATAACAATAAAAATAAAAACAAACAATAAATAAACATAATAAATATTAATCAAATTAAATTTTAACAGCTAAAAATTCAAAAACGCTATCTCAATCAATAAATGTAAAACACACAAACACAAACCAATAGAAAACTCTAACTAATAAAACAAACACTATAAAAACAATCAAACAATTAACATAAAATTTACTGTATAATGGACAGCGATGGAGGAAGTGCGAACCTTTGAGAGAGAAAAGAGAGAACGAAAAACAACTACACCAAAAACTATTCCAAACATCCCACAATAAAGGTAAGCACAAAACTTTGGGGGTTATTATGATGGCGGTGAACCTGCCACCAGCAGCCTGCCGGTGGCGGGTTCACCGCCATCGTACAACCATTCTCTGCCCGCCAGATAAGGATGGCGGGTGGAGTGCTGGCGGACGGAAAGCCCATCCGCCACGGGTCCGACACAGGCAATCGTTACGATTACCTGTCAGACCCGGCCAGCATACTTAGAATGGTGGCGGTGCCTAGCAGGCACCATCCGCCACATTGGGATGCTGCTTCAAGCCAGCCTTTGAATGGCGGTTCAACCGCCATTCAAAGGCTGGTGGGGATGTACTTTGGGGGCCCGTTGCAAGCCCCCCTTGTGCAGGGGCATTGGAATTGTGCACTTGGGGGGCACCTACTGTTTCCTGCACCAGGTGGCAGGCACCGCGTGGTGCCTGCCACCTAGTGCAGGGAAATGCACAACATGCATTTTTGCCTTTGCGGCAGAAGCTGCAGCCAGCAGCACCCGCCGCAATAGTAGACATGCATGATGCGACCACCACAGAGGCGGTCGCATTATAATTGCATAAGCAGGCGGTCCCGATGCCTGAGGTGATTGTGGCGGGACTTAAGTCTGTCCGCCATCATAATCACCCCTTATGTAACTAAATAAATGAAATAAGCTTTTAAAAATATTATAAAATGTTTTCCTTTATATATAACAGATTCACCTTCACTAAAATTGCACCTAGATAATTCAACAAAAAGATTTACGTAAACAACAACAATAAAACATAACACAAAGTAAGTATATGGCTAAACTAATAAATAACGTAAATTATTTAAAAGTAACAAATCTAATAAAATAACAAAACATAGCTAACAAATATTTTTTTCTTTTTAACAGCTTCTACAAAATTTAACAAAACCACAACATCTACCAAGGACACTCCATCAACTAAAAAAAGTAAGTATATTTATTTAATTACAAATAAATAAAAATAAACACTAAATAATATAAATAATCAAAGTAACTAAAATTATAACATATTCTTTTATGTTTCACAGATTATACTTCACAATAACTCCACCCCAAAGCCCCAAAACAAATATTACATTTGAAAACCAATACAAAATCAACATAAGAGAAAAATATAATACAAAATAAGTATCTAAATTAACCAGCAAATAAACCAAACTATGAAAAAACAATAAATTTAATAAAAAACAAAGGGGCCTATTAGGATGACGGGCGGACTTTCGTCTGCCCGCCACCCTAGCGGTGCTGGGACCGGCCGCCAGTGGTGCGGTGGTCCCGCACAGGCGATTAGGATCCTCCATTCCCAGCATTGTGGCGGGCGGTGCGCACAGCTCCGCCCGCCACAATGCTGGGAATGCACTGTGTGCATCGTCATGCACAAGGTGACAGGCACTGCGAGGTGCCTGCCACCATGTCCATGACAATGCAGAGGGTACCATAGGTACCCCCCATGTGCACCCCCACCCCCAACATCTTGGGGGCCCGCAACGGGCCCCTGAAAGCGGAATCCGCCTGGCTTTCCATGGCGGAGTCACCGCCGTGGAAAGCCCTGCACCGCCGACCATCGTAATATGGATGGCGGTGCCTTGGCACCGCCATCCATATTGTAGGCCTTTTCCGCCCGGTAGGCAATCGGGCCGATTGCCTACCGGCGGAAACCGGCGGACGGTCTTTCCGTCCGCCTGGGTCCCCACCGCCATCGTAATATGGCGGTGGGGAAATGTGCAGCGGGCGGTGGAAAATAGCGGGCAGATCGCCACCGCCATACGGGCGGTGGCGATCCGCCCGCTATCCTAATGACCCCCAAACTATTACTAACAAATACTTTTCTCTTAACAGCTTCTACAAACTTCAACAAAAACCAAAATCAATGAAAGGAACTTCACCAACTACATTCAGTAAGTATTTTTTTCAATTAAATAAAGAGACTAAAAAGCGAAATAAACAAATATACTAATATTATAACCTTGTTTTTATATTTCACAGAATACACCTCAATAAAACTCCACCTAAAAAGTCAGAACAAGGATTAACTTCAAAAACAAAGACAAAAGCAACACTACATAAAAATATAAAAATAAGTAAGTATATAAATTAACCAACAAATACAACAAACTAATTAAAAAGCAAATATAACAAATATTTTTCTCTTGCCAACTTCTACAAACTGCAACCTACAACAAAATCATCAAAATAAACATCATCAACGAAAAATAGTAAGTATTTTTTTCCTCATCTGAATAAAAATAAAATAATTAAAATAACACAATGAAATGTAACACTTAAATAAAAATAAAAATTCTTTTAAACCAACAGAAAAAAGAACCAGTGGATAAACATCAAAAATCGAAAAAAATCCATCAAGAAAATCAAATCAAAATACATGTAAGTTTATTTTCAAATATATTACTTATACAAAATATTTACTATTCAAAATCGTGATCATAAATAATTATGTTCTATTTGTACTATTGCAAATAATGACCTAATTATGTGGTATGGACTTGCTTACAGTGATAGCCTATTCAAGGCAAGATATGAATCAATGAATATCTGTATATATGTATGTACATATGTATAGTTGATTAGAATCATTTACCTGTATAGACATGCATTAATGATTTCAAGTTGCATGTTCAAAGATGGCCGAAATGGTTTCTTTTCCTTTATGTTCATTGTAACAGTCCTTCATTTATTTTGGTTGCATTTGACCCACCAATGAACTGGCTATGTGTTTATTTAAATAACGCTGTCTCGGGCTGCCGTGTAATATTGACAAAGGCAGTCGCCGAAACGCGTCTTTTTGTGCTTGGTGAACCCGAATAAAATCTGGGTTTAGCAGTTTCCCGTGAGTGCTGTGCTTTTGTACTCTGCAGCAGGAATATTGTGCGTGGTTTCACCAACACGCGTGAAGCACCAGTTCGAGAGTGCAGGGACCGTGGTGGAATTGAGTGAGCAGTAACTAATTATCCCTGCACCGCCGCAGCCATACATGCTTGGATTATGACTCTCCGCTGGTTGCGAACTTCATGAAAGGCATTAAGGATGAGAATACCGGAAACCGTAAGGTGTACGTTCCGCGAGTGACAGCACGGATTGGAGCCGGTGTCTAAGCCCGAGCCCTGAGACGGTAACTGACATTCTAATGTGGCCTGAAATTGAAGACTTCGCGTTAATCCAGAGTTGAAAGCAATGTCACGATATAACATTTGAAAATCTTAGCGCACAGCGCTTATTGAATCACAACGGCAGAACGAGGAAAGCTTTAGCACAAAGTAAGAGCAAAACGAAGTGCTCACTATCATGTTTAGCGATGCGGCACGCTGCGAGGCAGCGGTCGATATTTTTAAGAGAAAGGGAGACACCCAGAGAAACGAAACTGGAGGTGTTGTACAAGGGGAGATGATTTAAGGATAAAATTTCAAAAACTTGAAAGGCTTTACGAGAGAGAAACTCGTAAATGGTGGGAGGCCACCTCTCTCCAACACTACATCGATGTACAGCGAGTACCAAGAGGGCTGAGGATCTATACGGTCCCAGCCTATGAAAATCCGGATCCGAGGCTGCTTGAAGAATGGGCAGAACACACGGCCCATTCCTCTCAGGGCATGTTGCGAATTTTGGTGAAATTTGCCTGGAGCGATCGCGCTCGAGCCCTAGAGGAAATTAGCATTCTGGAAAGTGAACTGGCTACACATGCCGACAAAAATAAAGTGGAGGAGCTTACTGGAGCAATGAAAAAGCGGTTGACTAAATATGAACAGAAAATCAAACAACGCAAACAAGACAAATTTGAAAGGGATGCCCAAGACTATGAGTTAGGGCGGGTCCTAACATTTGCAAAAAAATTTGACGCACCCCGGCGACAGCTGCAAGACAACAAAAATCAGCAAGTAGCGGCACAGGTGGAGACATCCGAATCGGATGTTACGGATTCTGAGCAGCAGGGTGAGCGAACAGCGGTACAACAAGTGTGCAATGAGCCATTGGCCACTTTTCACGAGGAGTTTCGTGTAATCAGACAAACGTGGGGAGAGGGGGCAGAGGCAAACCCCCAGAACCAACAAAAAGAAACGCCCGACGAGGAGAGGTGGCTGGCACAGATACCAGCATCGCTTCTACCAAGAGTAACAAGGAGCAAACGGGGAGCCAGGCGTCTGTAATGGACATTGATAAACTGACCATTGTTAATTTAACGCCCAGGACTCTAACGGATGACGAGAAGGCAGTTCTGCAATTGGGATTATCATTCTGTCCATCGAAAAAGTTGGAATACACGCAGACAAGAATTGATCTCTACAAATTCGGTAGGAAAATGAAGTTACAAAAGTTCTTTAAACTGCAAGGCCCTAGAAATTCCAGCAGACCAGTGCAGACCCAAAGTATGGGATTGGAACTTCTAACCAGTCATGATCTAAGTACAGTGGCAATCTTGGAGGAACTGCAAGCAGAAGGTACTACAATCATGCCGGATCCAAATTTGAACCATAATACGGACTATCTGGCATCACAAGTTGTCAGTAACAGCATAACGCAAGAGAGTCCAAGAAGTCCTTTTAAACCGACATCCAAATTTGTCCCGCAAATGCCACATGATGCCATCGATGTATTTACTGATCAAGTAACTAAAGGCCTAATGAAGCTGAGAGTGAAGGAGGAGAATTGTAGAACCACTGGTAATATTACCAAACTCCAAAGGAAAGCTATCAAAGATCTACAAGGAGATCGAACTATTGTCTGTAAACCTTCAGATAAAGGAGGTAATGTTGTACTGTTAACATCAGAGTATTATTGTAAGGAAGCACTCCATCAGCTTAATGATACCTCAAATTAAAGCCGGATCACCATGAAAGAATATTCCAACAGCATTGAAACGTATGGACATCTCATAAGAAAATGGAAGCAGAAAGGTATGTTGGACATAAATGAATTTAAGTATCTAGACTGCAAACATCCAGTCATTCCGACTTTTTATCACCTCCCAAAACTACATAAAGACAGTATGAACCCCCGGTCGTCCGATTGTGTCTTCGAAGGGGTGTTTAACGGAAAACATGTCCACGTTTATTGATTTCTTTCTGTTTGATTTTGTTATTGAACTGAACTCGTATATCCAAGACACTAAAGACTTTTTAAAAATGATTGAAGGCATTACCTGGGAACCTAATTTTGTCATGATCACCTTAGACATTTCCAGTCTATACACAAGTATTCAACACAGTAAGGGCCTGGAAGCTATTGAATACTTTTAAAAGGACGCTCCATAAAGTATATGGAACATAATTGTATGATTCTGGAATTTGTCAAGTATTGTTTGACTAACAACATTTTCCTTTTTCAGGAGCAATTGTTCAGACAGATGCAAGGCACGGCCATGGGCACCTGCTTCGCCCCCAGCTATGCGAATCTTTTCGTAGGCTGGTGGGAGAGGCAGGTGGCCTGGTCGGATGCCAATGATGTATGGACCGATAAATTGGTCAGCTGGAACCGGTATATTGATGACTTGTTCATCATATACAATGGCACAATTGAGTCAGCTGTAGAATACGTCAATGTTCTGAACATTAATAATCTCAATCTCAAGTTCAGTGGAGAAATAAGTAAGACCACTTTTAACTTTCTGGATTTGCGGGTTTTTGTTTCAGAGGATAGACTGTGTACAGTTTTACATCGGAAACCTACGGCAGGTAATTCCGTTTTGCATTCCAGCAGCTGTCATATGGATAAACTAATTCATAGCATTCCATATGGCGAGCTGCTGAGGATAAAGAGGAACTGCACCAGACAGTGTGATTTTCAAGCAGCAGCCAATGAAAGCACAGCCAGATTCCACACACGAGGATACTCTAGTGAAGTTCTACTTAGTGCCAAAAATAAGGTAGACACGAAGGATAGAACGAAACTGATACATGACATATCGAGAACTAAACAGAGGAAAGAGCAAGCCAGATCATCTCAAACCACAGATTGTAGGATGATTACCAACTTCTCCAGCAATTCAAATGATCTAAGACAAATACTGAGAAAGAACTGGCATATTTTAAAATATGATCCAGTCATTGGGGAGGATCTGGCTAGAGCTCCCCAGCTGTCATTTAGAAAAGCCAGATCTTTAAAAGATCAATTGGTACAGAGTCACTATTCCCAAGGAAGAAGTGATTCATGTTTCAATCAGATCAAAGGCTTCCATCCTTGCAAAAAGTGCAAGGCGTGTAAAAGCAGCCATAAGGTCCTGACATATGAAGTACCAGGTATAAAGACTCCTAAAAGAATTGAAAAATTTATGAATTGCAATACCAGCCACACGGTGTACTGTTTAGTATGTCCGTGTGGGCTTCGGTACATTGGGAGTACTATACATCCTACCAAAATCAGGATCTTAGAGCACATGAGAGCAATCGCCACCAAGGATGTAACTTATCCGGTGGCCCGCCACTTTGAAAGCCATCATAGTAGTAACAGGGATCTGTTGCGCTATTTCTGTTTGGACCATGTGCCAGGAACTATAAGAGGAGGAGATAGACAACTTAAACTCCGTAGACTTGAGTCCAGGTATATCATTGACATTCAGACTAAAATACCTCAGGGACTCAATGGTGGAGAGGAATTGGCTGTGCATTTGTGAATAACTGTATATAATTGTAAATGATTGTAAATAATGAAACCAATGGATTCTGGATTTTATGCACAAATATGATGTAAAGAGTGCTTTAGTGAAGCGAATAGTTTTCCTTTTCTTTTTGCTTCTTTGGTTTTCTTGGGTAAGCCATTAGTTGTATCTCTGTTCTTAGATATAATCTTTTGGTTATTTTCTCCAGTTTTGTTTGGAGGGTCTCCCTATATATTTAGGATTTTGGATTTTTATCTTGTTTCTCTGGTTCTGGTGATGGGTGAATAAGCTGGTATTATATAGACAATTATAATGGAATGATTTGGTATTGTATCAATCAGGTAGTGGATTTAATAGCCCATCCAGGGCGGAATTATGTTCTATTTGTACTATTGCAAATAATGACCTAATTATGTGGTATGGACTTGCTTACAGTGATAGCCTATTCAAGGCAAGATATGAATCAATGAATATCTGTATATATGTATGTACATATGTATAGTTGATTAGAATCATTTACCTGTATAGACATGCATTAATGATTTCAAGTTGCATGTTCAAAGATGGCCGAAATGGTTTCTTTTCCTTTATGTTCATTGTAACAGTCCTTCATTTATTTTGGTTGCATTTGACCCACCAATGAACTGGCTATGTGTTTATTTAAATAACGCTGTCTCGGGCTGCCGTGTAATATTGACAAAGGCAGTCGCGAAACGCGTCTTTTTGTGCTTGGTGAACCCGAATAAAATCTGGGTTTAGCAGTTTCCCGTGAGTGCTGTGCTTTTGTACTCTGCAGCAGGAATATATATATATATATATATATATATATATATATATATATATATATATTATCTACTGGCGGTCGCCAGTAGATAGTTATAGTTAAAACCTATTATCCATAGGAAATCCGCGACATTCTATTTGAAATAACGTTGGCGCCGGTTGACGAATCATCGCGAAAGTTTCCAACTTGTTGGGGCGCTCCGGTCCGCTCCTATCCTGAAAGTCTCGGGTGATACGTCAAGCGGGGGCCGAGAAAAAGGGGGTCCCAAAACGCGTTTTCCCCATTCATTTTTCCATAGGAACCTTTAGTCGCAGCTACAGCCCGAACTGCTGAACGGAATTACACCAAATTTGGCAAAGAGGTAGCCCTTGGTTCAGTGTCGTGCCTTTTGCTTAAATGGTGTAAATCCGTTCAGTAGTTCCTTAGAAAATCAAAAGTAAAGTCACATATATATCTGGGCGGAGCCTAACCACACATGTCATCGTGAGATCTGATTGGCTGTCAGCACTTCATCCTGGAATTGCTGGCAGCCATCTTGGGACCAATATAAATGATAGTACCTCATTGAAATGCATTGTAGTGAATAGAAGATTTTGAGGGTCACCAAAAGGAGAACTATAAAGGGTGATAACAGGCTTTAGTTACATTAGAATTTATTTGTTGATGGTACCATACTAATTTTAGGAATTGTGGTGTATTCTAAGGTGATTTTACCATGTGAAAAACCTTCTGCTGGGATATCATGAATCATGTTTGAGAGAACACTATTTTCTCATGCTTGTCCCATGGAGGTTTGGAAGGTGCTCCAGAAGCTAAAATGAGAGCATATTTTCTGTAAATTCACATTATCTTTCTCACTCATGTGAGAATGAAGTCTGACATTCTCAGTAAAACATGTACATCCAACAAGGGCAGAGACTGTCAGTTGATTCCTTTGTGTTCTACTGCAGCTTCCCAGAGTGTTCTAAAGAACAACTAGAGTGCTAACAGCCTTACTTATGACAAAACTATGGCACACCTGAAGCCATCTTGATTGGAATAAACTGGTAACACTTAAACAATTTAATTTAAAAAGGAACAAAATGATGGGGTTCATTTTGTCATAGAAATTATGGTTAGTGCTGTAGAAAGAAAAATTAGGACATGTTTCAAGTGTGATCTCAAATATCTTCCTGTTATATTTCAACAGGAGCAGCCTGCAGTTGATGCCTTTGTGTTCTACTGCAGCTTCCCAGAGTGTTCTAAAGAACAACTAGAGTGCTAACAGCCTTACTTATGACAAAAGTATGGCACACCTGAAGCCATCTTGATTGGAATAAACTGGTAACACTTAAAACATTTAATTTAAAAAGGAACAAAATGAGGGGGTTCATTTTGTCATAGAAATTATGGTTAGTGCTGTAGAAAGAAAAATTAGGACATATTTCAAGTGTGATCTCAAATATCTTCCTGTTATATTTCAACAGGAGCAGCCTGCCAGTTGATGCCTTTGTGTTCTACTGCAGCTTCCCAGAGTGTTCTAAAGAACAACTAGAGTGCTAACAGCCTTACTTATGACAAAAGTATGGCACACCTGAAGCCATCTTGATTGGAATAAACCGGTAACACTTAAAACATTTAATTTAAAAAGGAACAAAATGAGGGGTTCTTTTTGAAATAGAAATTATGGTTAGTGCTGCAGAAAGAAAAATTAGGGCATGTTTTAAGTGAGATCTCATATCCTCTTCTATTTCATTAGAAAATTCTGACATGCAGACTGAAACAATCACTTTCAATACCAGCAGCAGACTACCAGTTAACTCCCTGGTGAGCAGTAGCTTTACTCCAGTAATCTAATGAGCAACTAGAGTGCTAACATTCTGAATTTATGGCAGATGTGAGACACATCTGAATGCCTTCTTGATGGAATCAAAGTAAAAACTGAAAGCATTTCCTACTGAGGAGACTGCAGTAAATGAAGAAATTAGGAAACTTCATAACAAAGAAGTCTTCCAAGATGGCCACCAGTGAAAAAAGAGCCCAAATGTAGCACAAATATTACCCAGATGTAGCCCACATATAGCCCAATGACAAAAGTGTGCAAAACACTTTTTATTTTTAGTTTTTTTGCAGTTTTATGTAGTGCAGACTGGTCAGGTATTGGAGCATTGCATCTTAAAACATGACCCCCTACACTACAAAAACACCACTGCACTACCTTAAACCCTAAAACACTACCCCCAGCACGACCCCCTACACTACACAAGCACCACTGCACTATCCTAAACCCTAAAACACTACCCCCAGCACGACCCCCTATACTACCCAAACACCACTGCACTAACCTAAATCCTAAAACACTACCACCAGCACGACCCCCTACACTACCCAAACACCACTGCACTACCCTAAAACATGACCCCCTACACTACACAAACACCACTGCACTACCCTAAACCCTAAAACACTACCCCCAGCACGACCCCCTACACTACACAAGCACCACTGCACTACCCTAAACCCTAAAACACTACCCCCAGCACGACCCCCTACACTGCCCGAACACCACTGCACTGCCCAAAACCCTGAAACACCAGCCCCTGCATGACCCCCTTCACTGCCCGAACACCACTGCACTGCCCTATACCCTGAAACACCACCCCTAGCACGACCCCCTACACTGCCCGAACACCACTGCACTGCCCTAAACCCTGAAACACCACCCCCTTCACGACCCCCTACACTGCCCGAACACCACTGCACTGCCCTAAACCCTGAAACACCACCCCCAGCATGACCCCCTACACTGCCCGAACACCACTGCACTGCCCTAAACCCTGAAACACTACCCCCAGCAAGACCCCCTACACTGCCCGAACACCACTGCACTGCCCTAAACCCTGAAACATCACCCCCAGCAAGACCCCCTACACTGCCCGAACACCACTGACCTAAACCCTGAAACACCACCCCAGCACGACCCCCTACACTGCCCGAACACCACTGCACTGCCCTAAACCCTGAAACACTACCCCCAGCATGACCCCCTACACTGCCCGAACACCACTGCTCTGCCCAAAACCCTGAAACACCAGCCCCAGCACGACCCCCTACACTGCCCGAACACCACTGCACTGCCCTAAACCTTGAAACACCAGCCCCTGCACGACCCCCTACACTGCCCGAACACCACTGCACTACCCTAAACCCTGAAACATCACCCCCAGCACGACCCCCTACACTGCCCGAGCACCACTGCACTGCCCTAAACCCTGAAACACCAGCCCCAGCACGACCCCCTACACTGCCCGAACACCACTGCACTGCCCTAAACCCTGAAACACCAGCCCCAGCACGACCGCCTACACTGCCCGAACACCACTGCACTGCCCTAAACCCTGAAACACCAGCCCCAGCATGACCCCCTACACTGCCCAAACACCACTGCACTGCCCTAAACCATGAAACACCAGCCTCAGCACGACCCCCTACACTGCCAAAACACCACTGCACTGCCCTGAACCCTGAAACACCAGCCCCAGCACAACACCCTACACTGCCCGAACACCACTGCACTGCCCTAAACCCTGAAACACCACCCCGTGCATGACCCCCTACACTGCCCGAACACCACTGCACTGCCCTAAACCCTGAAACACCACCCCCAGCGCGACCCCCTACACTGCCCGAACACCACTGCACTGCCCTAAACCCTGAAACACCACCCCCTGCACAACCCCCTACACTGCTCGAACACTACTGCACTGCCCTAAACTCAGAAACACCATCCCCAGCACGACCCCCTATACTGCACGAACACCACTGCACTGCCCTAAACCCTGAAACACTACCCCCAGCAAGACCCCTACACTGCCCGAACACCACTGCACTGCCCTAAACCCTGAAACATCACCCAGAGCAAGACCCCCTACACTGCCCGAACACCACTGCCCTAAACCCTGAAACATCACCCCCAGCAAGACCCCCTACACTGCCCGAACACCACTGTACTGCCCTAAACCCTGAAACACCAGACCCAGCACGACCCCCTACACTGCCCGAACACCACTGCACTACCCTGAAACACCACCCCCTGCACGACCCCCTACACTGCCCGAACACCACTGCACTGCCCTAAACCCTGAAACACCAGCCCCAGCACGACCCCCTACACTGCCCGAACACCACTGCACTACCCTGAAACACCACCCCCTGCACGACCCCCTACACTGCCCGAACACCACTGTACTGCCCTAAACCTGAAACCCCACCCCCAGCATGACCCCCTACACTGCCAGAACACCACTGCACTGCCCTAAACCCTGAAACACCACCCCCTGCACGACATCCTACACTGCCCGAACACTACTGCACTGCCCTAAACCCTGAAACACCACCCCCAGCACGACCCCCTACACTGCCCGAACACCACTGTACTGCCCTAAACCTGAAACCCCACCCCCAGCATGACCCCCTACACTGCCAGAACACCACTGCACTGCCCTAAACCCTGAAACACCACCCCCTGCACGACATCCTACACTGCCCGAACACTACTGCACTGCCCTAAACCCTGAAACACCACCCCCAGCACGACCCCCTACACTGCACAAACACCACTGCACCGCCCTAATCCCTGAAACACTACCCCCAGAAAGACACCCTACACTGCCCGAACACCACTGCACTGCCCTAAACCCTGAAACATCACCCCCAGCAAGACCCCCTACACTGCCCGAACACCACTGCCCTAAACCCTGAAACACCACCCCCAGCAAGACCCCCTACACTGCCCGAACACCACTGCACTGCCCTAAACCCTGAAACACCACCCCCAGCAAGACCCCCTACACTGCCCGAACACCACTGCTCTAAACCCTGAAACACCACCCCCAGCACGACCCACTACACTGCCCGAACACCACTGCTCTGCCCAAAACCCTGAAACACCAGCCCCAGCATGACCCCCTACACTGCCCGAACACCACTGCACTGCCCTAAACCCTGAAACACCAGCCCCAGCATGACCCCCTACACTGCCCGAACACCACTGCACTGCCCTAATCCCTGAAACACCACCCCCAGCACGACCCCCTACACTGCCCGAACACCACTGCACTGCCCTAAACCCTGAAACACCAGCCCCAGCACAACCCCGTACACTGCCTGCACACCACTGCACTGCAATAAACCCTGAAACACCAGCCCCAGCACAACCCCGTACACTGCCCGAACACCACTGCACTGCCCTAAACCCTGAAACACCAGCCCCAGCACGACCGCCTACACTGCCCGAAAACTACTGCACTGCCCAAAACCCTGAAACACCACCCCCAGCAAGACTACCTACACTGGCCGAACACCACTGCACTGCCCTAAACCCTGAAACACCACCCCCTGCACGACCCCCTACACTGCCCAAAAACTACTGCACTGCCCTAAACCCTGAAACACCACCCTTCAGCACGACCCCCTACACTGCCCGAACACCACTGCACTGCCCTAAACCCTGAAACACCACCCCAGCACAACCCCCTACACTGCCTGAGCACCATTGCTCTGCCCTAAACCCTGAAACACTAGCCCCAGCAGGACCCCCTACACTGCCCGAACACCACTGCACTGCCCTAAACCCTGAAACACCACCCCCAGCACGACCCCCTACACTGCCCGAACACCACTGCACTGCCCTAAACCCTGAAACACCAGCCCCAGCAAGACCCTCTACACTGCCCGAACACCACTGCATTGCCCTAGACTCTGAAACACCAGCCCCAGCAAGACCCCCTACACTGCCCGAACACCACTGCACTGCCCTAAACCCTGAAACACCAGCCCCAGCATGACCCCCTACACTGCCCGAACACCACTGCACTGCCCTAAACCCTGAAACACCAGCACCAGCACGACCCCCTACACTGCCCGAACACCACTGCACTGCCCTAAACCCTAAAACACCAGCCCCAGCACGACCCCCTACACTGCCCGAACACCACTGCACTGCCCTAAACCCTGAAACACCAGCCCCAGCACCACCCCCTACAATGCCCGAACACCACTGTACTGCCCTAAACCCTGAAACACCACCCCTGCACCGCCCCCTACACTGCCCGAACACCACTGCACTGCCCTAAACTCTGAAACACCACCCCCTGCATGACCCCCTACACTGCCCGAACACCACTGCACTGCCCTAAACCCTGAAACACCACCCCCTGCACCACCCCCTACACTGCCCGAACACCACTGCACTGCCCTAAACCCTGAAACACCACCCCCAGCACCGCCCCTACACTGCCCGAACACCACTGCACTGCCCTAAACCCTGAAACACCACCCCCAGCATGACCCCTTTTACTGCTTGAACACCACTGCACTGCCCTAAACCCTCAAACACCACCCCCAGCATGACCCCCTACACTGCCCGAACACCACTGCCCTAAACCCTGAAACACCACCCCTGCACGACCCCCTACACTGCCCGAACACCACTGCACTGCCCTAAACGCTGAAACACCACCCCCTGCACGACCCCCTACACTGCCCGAACACCACTGCACTGCCCTAAACCCTGAAACACCACCCCAAGACGACCCCCTACACTGCCCGAACACCACTGCACTGCCCTAAACCCTAAAACACCACCCCCAGCACGACCCCCTACACTGCCCGAACACCACTGCACTGCCCTAAACCCTAGAACACTACCCCCAGCATGACCCCCTACACTACCCGAACACCACTGCACTACCCTAAACCCTAAAATACTCCCCCAGCACGACCCCCTACACTACCCGAACACGACTGCACTGCCCTAAACCCTAAAACACTCCCCCAGCACGACCCCCTACACTGCCCAAACACTACTGCACTGCCCTAAACCCTGAAACACCACCCCTCAGCACGACACCCTACACTGCCCGAACACCACTGCACTGCCCTAAACCCTGAAACACCACCCCAGCACGACCCCTACACTGCCCGAACACCACTGCACTAAACCCTGAAACACCACCCCCTGCACGACCCCCTACACTGCCGGAACACCACTGCACTGCCCTAAACCCTGAAACACCACCCCAGCACGACCCCCTTTACTGCTCGAACACCACTGCACTGCCCCAAACCCTGAAACACCACCCCAGCATGACCCCCTACACTGCCCGAACACCACTGCCCTAAACCCTGAAACACCACCCCCAGCAAGACCCCTACACTGTCCGAACACCACTGCACTGCCCTAAACCCTAAAACACCACCCCCAGCACGACCCCTACACTGCCCGAACACCACTGCACTGCCCTAAAACCTAGAACACTACCCCCAGCATGACCCCCTACACTACCCGAACACCACTGTGCAAACGCGCACTGGCTCTGGTTAGTCAGAGTCAGTTACCACCAGTACCCGTCTGAAAAAGTTGTGGGCACAGGATGATTTTGCAACAAGGCCTCTTTCTGCTCCTCTGTTGGTTCTTTCTGCACATCTTTTGCTTCTTTCTGTGCGTTTTTTCTTCTTTCTTCACATGTCCTACCTCTGTTGGCATAGTTAGAAACTAGCATTTAAAAAACGTTTGAAATTCACTGAAAAAATCATAGGTTTCAGGCACGTTATAGTTAGAAATTAGCATTTAAAAATCCTTTTAAATTCACTGAAAAAACCATAGGTTTCAGGCACGTTATAGTTAGAAATTAGCATTTAAAAACCTTTGAAATTCACTGAAAAAAACCATAGGTTTCAGGCACGTTATAGTTAGAAATTAGCATTTAAAAAACCTTTGAAATTCACTGAAAAAACCATAGGTTTCAGACACATTATAGTTAGAAATTAGCATTTAAAAACCTTTGAAATTCACTGAAAAAACCATAGGTTTTAGGGACAGTTATAGTTAGTTGGACATTGCACTCGTACAAAACCCGTGAAATTCCCCTGTTATAGTTAGTTCAGCTAACTATAACTCGCGCCCGCAATGCACTGCTGATGACGTCACATATTACATCACTCATGACATGGTCAGTGACATCACTGATGACATCTCAAATGACATCACTGATGACATCATCCATGTGATAATTTCATGCATCTTCTCACACCCTAATATAACTTTTGATACACCCACTCTAAATTACAGACTGCCATTCTCAAAACCATAGACAATCCAACACCAAAAACTACATACCCACTCACTGATTCTTAGGTCTACACACACATCCACTCACTCACCTGTACAGTCACTCATACTTACAGTCACTCAGTACAGGACTATCATATGCACTCATACACCTATATAAACACTCACACACCGCCACTCATCCATAGAGGTACTCACACACCTAGTCAGTCATGCAAAAAATTAATCACACACCCATTTACTCACCTATACAGTTATACACACACCAGCTCACTTACTCATACAAATACTAGCACATTCTTACGCTCTTATACAATAACTGATACAAGCACACACGCATCCATACAGCCACTCTCACAATAACACACTCTCACTTATAGCCATTTAAATACTCTAACACACATATATACTGCCTTTTACATATGTAGTTACTCGCACATGTACCACTGAGATATACATTCACTCACTAACACACCCATACACACACTCACCCACCCAAGCAGTCCATCACAGATGCACTCTTGAAATCATGCACCCAGTGAATCACCCACTCACACATCTATGTATAGAGTCACACACACCCCACCCACACAAACACTCAGGCAGCCATACAGATACTCAGAGAACCAATCAATAACCCATATAGACACTCATGTAGCTATTCGCAAATCCATGCATCCACTTACACACCAACAAACAGACGGATACAGACATTCACACAGTTTAGTCACTAACCCATGCATTCAGTAAGATACGTTTAATCACTCACTTGTAGAGTCAGTCACTCACGTACTAAATCATCCATTCAGACACTTATACACCCACTCATTCTTCAATACGCCTTTCCCTATATATATTAAACATATTTAAACTTTACAGAAACACAGTCACTGGATGATGTCATCAGTGATGTCATTTGAGATGTCATCAGTGATGTCATCAGTGATGTCACTGACCATGTCATGAGTGATGTAATATGTGACGTCATCAGCAGTGCATTGCGGGCGCGAGTTATAGTTAGCTGAACTAACTATAACAGGGAATTTCACGGGTTTTGTACGAGTGCAATGTCCAACTAACTATAACTGTCCCTAAAACCTATGGTTTTTTCAGTGAATATATATATATATATATCTCACCACAATCCTTTTCTTCACCGATCCCCTGCCGCATGGAATCAGAAACGGAACGGACTCCTCTTTTTTAGTGCAAGTGGTATTTATTTTTCAATTTGTGCGCTGTGCCGCCATGACGCGTTTCGGCCTCTAAGGGCCTTTATCACATGTCATGCTACCATTTCCTCCCCAGATTTAAAGTGCTAAGTGCATACAATCGGTATGGAAGGCAGACTGCCCGTCTGAATTCTTTTTACACGATACAATGTTACAGCGTAATTACACACTTGAAAGGGCTGATCATATACAGAGTAAACCATGTGCGAGGTATGCAACATTCAAGTATAAATACAATAAATATTGGACACATAGTTAAATAACACTCTAAAAGCATAATGCAAGTACTAAAAGAATAAAAAACACCTTGATGTTTTAAACGTTTCTGTATATTGCAGTTGTGTACTTGTATCACTAAACATCCTGGTCCATGTGTTAAAATGCTAAAAGAGTGTTAAAATCAGTAGTTAGACCATCCTTAAAATAGTGTGCAAAGTAAGCATATTGCCCCTGTGGGCTTATGACCAGCTGTTGTAAAGTGCATGAGTTATGCAATGTGCAAAAAGTGCTGATTTACTTATGGTTAAGTTCGTCCGAACAAATAACCGCATGTAAAGTGTCTAAGTGCGAAAAAGGTGCTAATTGTAAATAAAGTCTAATTCTAAGACTTAGTTTTACAAGAAGGGAAGGGTTTTTCTTCAGGGATAAAGGAGTGCAGTATCTTTACCTATGTGTACCGTAATGTTATATTTACAATGTAGGAAATGTCATTTGGGTTGGGAAACATGATTTGTTGGTTAAAGGCATAATTGTCGCCATGTGTACAGATCTTCTGTGGACAGAGCTATAGCCAGGTGTAAAGGTCTTCAGTGGTGTTTAGCCCCTGTGGGCTCTTGCTATCCAGCTCTAAGATGTTTCTAACCTCCTTAGAATTGCCTCCCTATTGCCACCTCGCCTCAGTACAGGGACAGCGTCTACAACGTAGAATTTCAGGTGACTTAGATCATTCCCATGTACCTCTTTAAAGTGGCGGGCCACCGGATATGTTGCATCCGAGTTGGTTATGGCCCTTAGGTGCTGGAGAATTCTCTTGTGGACCTGCAATTTCATGCTCCCCACGTAGCACACTCCACAAGAGCACTCCAGCACGTAAAGGGCAAATTCGATTTTGCAGGTTAGTAGTTTATCAATTTAGATGGGCTTGTTTTTGAGTGGCGTACAATAGGTGGTTTTGCTGACGCCAAACTTGCAGGCCTTACAGGAAGTACATTTTACAAAGCCTTTACGACTTGTCAGCCAACTACTCCCAGTTTTGATTTCTGGGCTGCTGCTGACCAGAAAGTCACTAGTGCATGGGGCCTTTCTGAATGTTAAGGTGGGTGATTGTGGCAGTTTATCTCCCATCACAGGATCGCTTAATATCAAGTGCCAGTTCTTGTTGACAATTCTGCTAAGACTGTCTTTCTGTTTGTTAAACGTTAGGATTAACCTAGGGTTGCTATCGTTTGACTTTGCAGTGTCATTTTGTTTTACCTTGCTGCGAGATGGCTTAAACAGCAAGTCATATCTGGATAGAGCTCTGGTACGTCGTATTGCCTTATCGATTATACTTTCTGAGTAGCCTCTTGCCAGAAAGTGAAGTTTACATTCTTCCTGTGCCACTATCAAATCAATTTCGCTACTACAGATTCTGCGTATCCTGAGCATTTCTCCATACGGTATGCTGCAAATGGTGTGTTTGGGGTGGAAACTGGTGGAGTGAAGTATGGTGTTCCCAGCCGTAGGTTTGCGGTGTAGTTTTGTTTGTAGCCTACCCTGTGCCACATATACTTCAAAATCTAAAAAGCAAACAGATCTGTTACTTATATCATGGGTGAAGTGCAGGTTTATATCGTTGCTGTTTATGCTCTTCACAAATTCCTCTGCACTGGCTAGATCCCCCGCCACTACAATAGAAACCAATGTAGTAAATGTCAAAGAACACAACCATCCCCCAATGTAACTGAAATTTAGGTTAGAGATGCTCTCGAGACAATCAGAGAAGCAAGTACCAGCTTCCAACAAACAAGTACCCAAATACTTAAAAACGTGTTAACTAGGGTACCTGAACATGTCACAGGACAACTACCATCTATCCCTACTCTGAAGAGGTTAATTGCCCGAACTAAAAGAGCTACAGCTCAAACACCACCCACCCCCCAAACTTTTGCAGAAATACAAATATTACCAGACTACACCATCACCCACAAAGATGAAAAATTCCTTCCACATGACAACAACAGTCATGAAAAACGAATTATCATCTTTGCAACAAACAACAACTTACAAAAACTTAAAAACCACGAAACGTGGATGATGGATGGCCCATTCAAAGTTTCCCCCAAGCCTTTTTATCAACTATATACTATCCACGGTGAATATGAAGATACTAACATCCCCTTCATATACACACTACTCCCTAATAAACAAAACACCACATACATAGAGCTCCTAACAATATTAAAACAATATACCGACAACTACTTTCCGCATAAAATCATAATTGATTTTGAACAAGCAGTGATTCAATCAGTTTTAAAAATATACCCACACACTGCAATACAAGGTTGCTATTACCACTTTAACCAAAGTATCTGGAGACACCTACAAAAATCTACTTTAAGTATATATTACACCACCAATAGCAACTTTGCCTACCAATTAAAAAAATTAATAGACTTGGCCTATGTACCAACAACTGCAGTAGCAAACCATTATAACCTACTTCTTGAAAGCCCCTTCTATCAAGCAAATGAAACTAAACTAACTCCCTTCCTAGACTACATTGAAGACACTTGGGTGGGAAGGCTACATAAATCAGGGCACCGTAGACAACCCAAGTTCCAAATACCCTGGTGGAACGTCTACCACAGTACTCTAGCTCAAAAAGCTAAAACCAACAACGCAGTGCAAGGATGGCACAATGCCTTCCAAGCCACAATAGGAAGAGGACAACCAACCCTACATAAACTTATAGAAGTTCTCAAAAAAGAACAGAGCTATCAAGAGCTAAGGCTAGAACAATCCCTAACTAAAATCGGCCCTAAACTAAGTAAACAAACTAAAACGATGTATGAATACCTACAACACAAAACTACACTATTTGGAAACACCAAAGGTCTAGTATACCTAGACATGATAGCTAAATCTATACTATAAAGAAAAAACAATGCTAAACACCATAAGCATTTTAAAATTTCCAAACATTTACACAACATAATTCTACTATTTTTTAAATTAATAATTATAAGTATGTCATGCACAATTTAAAACATAACAGAAATATATATGACATAATATAATTATTAAAATAAAAAATAAACAAACAAATCAATGTAACTAAAAACATTTCCCACCCATAATACTAAAAAATAACTTACAGTTATGTAGCAGTAGAGCGGTGAACAGTCATATTATCGAGAAAAAAAATATCGACTGGACAGAATATCGAGTTTTTTATATAGAATGGACAGAATATCGAATTGCAAAAAAATAGTGGTGCAAAATATCGAAATTCAGGTAAGAAATATCGATTTCCATAATATCGAAGTTAGTAATATCGACAGTCATAATATAGTTGTTAAAAATATCGAATTTTTTTATAGTGTTTTAAGTGTTAGTATATGTGTTAAAAGTATGTATTATTTTTGTAATGTATGTTTTAATTTTTTTTAAAGTAATGAATTTTATGTTATTTCAGTTTTTGTGTCATTTAATTCCGTAGCGGGTTGTGGGTTTATAGGGGAATAGGGTGGGAAGTAATTTAATTATAGTAAATTAAATATTAGTTTTTAGGAATTATTAAATATTTTAATTTAATTTTGCGTTTTTGTTCAGTAGTGGGTTGTGGGTTTATAGGGGAATAGGGTGGGAAGTAATTTAATTGTTATTAAGTAATTATTTATTTTTATTTATTGGTATTGATAATTAATTTATTGTTAATGAATTATTAATTGGTAATTATTTTTTATGAATTGCTAATTAATTTTTATTAATTGATTAATTGATAAATTAATTGTATTAATTTATTATTCGGAGCGGGTTGTGGGTTTATAGGGGAATAGGGTGGGAAGTAATTTAATTGTAATTAAGTAATTATTGAAATTATTTTTGTGTATTGATAACTAATTTACTGCTAATTAATTATTAATTGGTAATTTTTTTATTACTTATTAATTTTTGGTATCGGAAATTAATTGGGTGTTAATTAATTATTAATAGGTAATTAATTTTTTATAAATAAAATGTATTGGTATTTATAATTAATTAATTATTAAATATTTTGTAATTGGTAATTAATTTTAATTAATTTTTTATTGGTATTGATAATTTATTTATTTTTATTGAAATATTAAATCATTACTTTCCCTACTGTTGCACTCACTGGAGTGGGAATAGTAATTTTTACTAGGGCTGGGCGGTAAATTCCGTTCCGCTCGTGGAATTTGCGGAATTTGGGTAATTTCGCGTTCCGTGGAGAACGCGGAATTGCCAGAAATTGCTTATTCGCGCTTTCAAAGTGGGTGGAACAGGAAAAAAGCATCGCAAACGGGCGGAACAAGCAATTCCGCGTGTTCGCGGAACTTTTGCGTGCTCGCGGAGATTTTTTACCGTTTCGCGGAGCTTTGCGTAGCGCGACTACGCAAATTCCGCCCATCCCTAATTTTTACCCCTACGCTATCCAACGCTTTCCCTATTGTTGCACTCTCTGGAGTGGGAATAGTAATTTTTACCCCTACGCTATCCAACACTTTCCCTACTGTTGCACTTTCTGGAGTGGGAATAGTAATTTTTACCCCTACGCTATCCAACGCTTTCCCTACTGTTGCACTCACTGGAGTGGGAATAGTAATTTTACCCTCCCGCTATCCAACGCTTTCCCTACTGTTGCACTCACTGGAGTGGGAATAGTCATTTTTACCCCTACGCTATCCAACGCTTTCCCTACTGTTGCACTCACTGGAGTGGGAATAGTAATTTTTACCCCTACGCTATCCAACACTTTCCCTACTGTTGCACTCACTGGAGTGGAAATAGTAATTTTTACCCTCCCGCCATCCAACGCTTTCCCTACTGTTGTACTCACTGGAGTGGGAATAGTAATTTTTACCTTCCTGCTAACCAACGCTTTCCCTACTGTTGCACTCACTGAAGTGGGAATAGTAATTTTTACCCCTACGCTATCCAACGCTTTCCCTACTGTTGCACTCACTGGAGTGGGAATAGTAATTTTTACCCTCCCGCTATCCAGCGCTTTCTCTACTGTTGCACTCACTGGAGTGGGAATAGTAATTTTTACCCTCCCGCTATCCAACGCTTTCCCTACTGTTGCACTCACTGGAGTGGGAATAGTCATTTTTACCCTCCCGCTATCCAACGCTTTCCCTACTGTTGCACTCACTGGAGTGGGAATAGTCATTTTTACCCTCCCGCTATCCAACGCTTTCCTACTGTTGCACTCACTGGAGTGGGAATAGTCATTTTTACCCCTACGCTATCCAACGCTTTCCCTACTGTTGCACTCACTGGAGTGGGAATAGTAATTTTTACCCCTACGCTATCCAACACTTTCCCTACTGTTGCACTCACTGGAGTGGAAATAGTAATTTTACCCTCCCGCCATCCAACGCTTTCCCTACTGTTGTACTCACTGGAGTGGGAATAGTAATTTTACCTTCCTGCTATCCAACGCTTTCCTACTGTTGCACTCACTGAAGTGGGAATAGTAATTTTTACCCCTACACTATCCAACGCTTTCCCTACTGTTGCACTCACTGGAGTGGGAATAGTAATTTTTACCCTCCCGCTATCCAGCGCTTTCCCTACTGTTGCACTCACTGGAGTGGGAATAGTAATTTTTACCCTCCCGCTATCCAACGCTTTCCCTACTGTTGCACTCACTGGAGTGGGAATAGTCATTTTTACCCTCCCGCTATCCAACGCTTTCCCTACTGTTGCACTCACTGGAGTGGGAATAGTCATTTTTACCCTCCCGCTATCCAACGCTTTCCTACTGTTGCACTCACTGGAGTGGGAATAGTCATTTTTACCCTCCCGCTATCCAACGCTTTACCTACTGTTGCACTCACTGGAGTGGGAATAGTCATTTTTACCCTCCCGCTATCCAATGCTTTCCCTACTGTTGCACTCACTGGAGTGGGAATAGTCATTTTTACCCTCCCGCTATCCAACGCTTTCCCTACTGTTGCACTCACTGGAGTAGGAATAGTAATTTTTACTCTTCCGCTATCCAACGCTTTCCCTACTGTTGCACTCACTGGAGTGGGAATAGTAATTTTTACCCTCCCGCTATCCAACGCTTTCCCTACTGTTGCACTCACTGGAGTGGGAATAGTAAATTTTACCGTCTTGCTATCCTACGCTAAAAATATTGAATATGTTTTATTAATATTAAGTTAATATATATATGTATTAAAAAATAAAAATGCATGTTTATTTTTTTTTACTTACATTAATTATTTATTAATTTTAAGGTTATTTAAGTATTTTTAAGTATGTTTTAGTTAATTATATTTATTATTTCATTAATTTTACATTACTTTTAAGACATTTTAAAAATTTGATATTTTAACAAACTATGGAGGTCATTACGATGGCGGACGGAAAACCAACCGACTGCCATGGTAGCGGGAAATCACCGCCCGCCGCTACCGCGGTAAAACCGCGGCGGAAAGGAGATCCGAGAAACCGCCGTTTGCCTGCGGAGAAGGCCCAAACCCGTCCGCGGCGGTCAGTCTCGCAGCGGAAACAGCCCAAACGACTGCAACCAAAGCGGAGACACCGCCATCGAAATTATGATATTCCTGACATCCCCGCGGTGCAGTGCGCTGTTACCGCCCGCCGCGGTCGACAACATTGATGAATCAGTAAGACGGCGGAAGCACCGTAGCCGAGCCTCCGCTGCGGACGCTCCGTTAAAAAAATGGCGGTCGCGAGAAAATCACACAACATGGCCACAAAGTGCACCAACCAAACAATGCATGCACCCAAAAATACCTAACACAGCCCAAAGACACACCCCCATGGGAAACTCCAAAACTACAAATCCCTGGTTCACACACACACCACACCTGCTACCAATACCCCATCCTGACACACCCACAGACACCAGTATAAATCCAGCCCCCAACAGACCACAATCCTTTGCAAAACTCCACAACTGAGGGGACATCCACCACAGATGACAGGAGAGGCAAATCTGCACAACACACACACATCACCACCACCACCACCACTTCCACACCTGCACCTCTAACACCTTTGCACAGCACACACCATACACATCACAACCACCACTACCACTTCCAAACCTGCACCTTAACCACCTTGACACATCATACACCATGTCACCACAGAGAATGTCCAAATTTACTGAGAGTGAGTTGAGGGTCATGGTTGATGAGATAATCAGGGTAGAACCACAATTGTTTGGTAACCAGGTCCAACAGACACCACTAGCAACAAGAACGCTAATGTGGAGAAGGAGAGTAGAGAAGGTATATGCAGTAGGGACCGTGCCACGCAATAGAGATGAAATCGTGAAGAGGTGGCACGATCTGAAGGCAGTGGTCAAAAAGAAGAGAGCCAAGAACCATGAGCTGGCTCACAGGACAGGCAGTGGCCCTCCCATTCCACTCAAAACATTCACTGAATGGGAGGAGAAGGTGCTTGGCATTCTACATCCAGAGAGTCTCTCAGGAATACCCGGGGAGTGGAGGCTGGTAAGTACAAACAAATGCCTAACATCACACAAATGTACTGTCTTGCACTACTACAAAGTTATAGCTCCTAGGTACAAATGTATTCATGTGCACAACACTCCCCCAACACATCTCTCACAGATTCAACAGACACTCCCCCTGAAGCCCCCAAAAGTAGCTAACAACATCACCATGGGTACATGTGTACATGCTGCCAGCACTACAACTCCCACCAGGGCCCCTTGTCCCACAGCTGAGCAGGAAGGAGCCCTCCCCCACCCAGAAGCATGCCTCAGCCATTGTGTGCTTCACCCTCACCTAACAGGTAGGTAGCCATCTTTACAGGGAGGTGTCTGTGGAATAGGGAGGCCTGCACTACAACTCCCACCAGGCCCCCTTGTCCCACAGCTGAGCAGGATGGAGCACTTGTCCCACCCAGAAGCATGCCTCAGCCATTGTGTGCTTCACCCTCCCCTAACAGGTGGGTAGCCATCTTTACAGGGAGGTGTCTGTGGAATAGGGAGGCCTGCACTACAACTCCCACCAGGTCCCCTTGTCCTACAGCTGCGCAAGATGTAGCCCTCCACCCCAACCCATGTGCCAACCATAGCATTGCTCACCTGAACCTAACAGGTAGGTAGCCATCCCTACAGGGAGGTGGGTGGGTGTTTGGGAAGCCTGCACTACAACTCCCACCAGGCCCCCTTGGCCCACAGCTGAGCAGGATGGAGCACTTGTCCCACCCAGAAGCATGCCTCAGTCATTGTGTGCTTCACCCTCACCTAACAGGTAGGTAGCCATCTTTACAGGGAGGTGTCTGTGGAATAGGGAGGCCTGCACTACAACTCCCACCAGGCCCCCTTGGACCACAGCTGAGCAGGATGGAGCACTTGTCCCACTCATAGGCATGTGACGTCTGTGCAGCCGCACATAACACCATGCCACTTAGTCCACAGTCACCGACACAAATAATACAAAACAGTTGTGTTGTAGTCACCATGCACAAGTCTCTGTTCAAAATTGACCCACATTGTGTACACTGTGCCAGGCATCACACACTGCAACACTAACAACGATCATGCTGCCCTGCAGCAGTGTCTGGCCTTTTTTTTGCAAAGTGCAAATCACCCATGTCATACCACAGTGTTGCAATGTAAACAGTGGAAGTGCAGTGTACCCAAAAACTACACTGCAGCTGGGACTCACAATGCTAAACTAAGCACATCCCAAATGTCCTGCAACACACCCAGCTACCACAGTGCTGCACTGAATTGCAGAACAGCACCTTGTCTGAATAAAATTGTCAAAGGTGTCTTATTTGGACCACCAATGTGTGTATGCATTGACAATGTTCACATCTCACACTGTCTGTCTGAACAGTGCTGGTATAGTCTGGCCCCAAAAGCATACATTGTCTGCACAGGGCTGAGTACATCTCACACACACACCACTGTTGACCACAACATGTCAGTGTATGGATGCCCTGGAACAACTGCTTCACCAGTACTGGGCTCATGTTCTCAGGTCCCCAAATACCATGAAACCATGACAGTGTGGAAATGTATGCTGGGTGAGATGTTCACCCTGCTGTATGTCACCACTGTGCTACGAGACTATACCCCTTGCCCTATTGTGCCTTCAAATGTCGGGGGAGTGAACCCCACAGCCAGATAGGTGGGACAACAGTGATGGGGGGGCTATACCCCATGCCCTATTCTGCCTTCAAATGTTGGGGGACTGAACCCCACAGCCAGATAGGTGGGACAACAGTGATGGGGGGCTATACCCCATGACCAAATGTAATCTGAAATCAATGGGTACAAAAAGCCACACACACACTATGCTCACCACACACACATTCAATCCAAAGATTTCTACCAAGTCACAGCCATGTCATTGCTCACCTCCACCTCAAACGGTAGTTAGCCATCTTCACAGTGAGACGGTGTAGTGTGTTTGGCTATCCGTCCCACAAAATGCAACATGCATGCTGTTCCACCACTATGGATGATGGGACGCTACACCCCCAATAAGAATCATGTGGCAGGCAATGTATGCTACCCACCCAACTCACAGGTAGGTAACCGCATCTCACAGGTCGTGGTGTGTGGGGCTGGGAAGCTTGCACAACAACTCACACGGGCCCACCTGACCGCCAGCACACAAGACCCATTACTTCCTGGCACCAACATGCATGTGTCAGTCATTGCAATGTACACTTCAAAAGAACTGGCATGTGGACATATCATGCTGACTTGTCCCACACTGGACCAAGATGGAAGCCCTCATCATACACACACAGAGAGGTCACTCAAATACAAGGAAAAAACAGCAAACACAACATATCAACAGCCACAACATGCAGCCAGATATGCATTTAAAAAAACATGTTGGCATAGGACACCAGGCCTCTCAATGCACAACTGCACACCCAGATAGCATTGGCAACTATAGTGTGCACACACCTAAGAAAATGAAACTGTGACAGCAACCAAAGTGTGAAAGTCTGAAACACATGTAGATGGAACTCCGAGCACAACCATGCACACCACTACATGCCATCTGACAGTAGCAGTGGTCCAGACCACCTAGGATCTAATTAAAGCAAACTTAAGCATGTCTGGAATTGCAAATACAGATATGTACACCACATTGCAAAGGTATGCTTGAGACTACAATGTTCACTCAATGTGCAGAGTAAACCGCTGCAAGGGCTCAACAAGTGACACATACGCGTAAATGGATGACATATGATTGATCAATAACTGTATGCCAACATGAGACTGTCAATGTTAAACAATTATATTGTGCATGTCATGTCTTGACAACTCCCAATATGGACAAGTAATGCATGTACAACAACAGCTTGTAATGCATCACTGGATGTCGGTCAATGCAAATTTGTACAGTGAACAACTGCTGGATGTACAAACAGTTGATGTAACACTGCTAATACAAACTTTTCTGGGTGCAACACAATGACCATTTCTCATCTGACCCACAGGTGACCAAGAACTCACTGCAGAGGATGACACCACCCTGCAGAGCCAGTCCCCCCCCCCCCCGGAACAGAGACAACTGGATGAGGACTCCCTAGATTCCTTGGATGAGGAGCTCCACGCTGGCCCATCTGGTGTGGCAGGCCGCAACCAGTCCCAGGCACCCATTGTCCCCCCAACCACATCAGCTGCAGCCCCTGACCATCCTCTGACAGCTGCTGTCATGGCCTGTGTGTCAACCACTACCACCACCACCACCACCACAGCTGGCCGCAACACCCTCCCTGCCCCAGGGGTTGAGCAGCGCACTACATCGACTGCGGAGGCCAGAGAGAGGATGCAGCGGGCCAATGTGAGGACCGGACAGGACCGTGGCAGCAGTGCAGGTGGTCGGGACAGGGTCATGCAGAGGGGGACTGATCCTGGGACGGAAGCCCTGGGCCACATCGACAGAGTCCTTGGGGCCTACCAACAGGCCCAGGGACGAATGGGCCGGTTAGAGGAAGAATCTCGGGAGCACCTCTTGCTGCTGAGGTCCATGGACACACGCATGGGACAGATTGTGGACCTCTTGGGGCAGCTAGTGGCGGTTCTGAGGGACAGGCCAGCGCAACATTCTACCCCTCCGCCTCCCCTGTTGGGCAGCAGGATGACACTTCATCATCCTCCCCTGCGTCCACAGAGGGGGTGAGTCCTCAGACACCACTGTCCCTGCAGCAGTGGCCCCTCCAGTCAAGCGCAAAGGGGCCGTCCAAGGAAAGGCCAGGGGGACCCACGTGCCAAAGCACCTGCCAAACGCTAGTCCCCGAGCCAGCTATGATGGCAGACCACTGCACCACTGCATTGACCTTTTGGACTATCCTTCACCACACTGCCATGTGAATGGCATCTATCTGTTGGACTGGGTCTCCACATCATTGTGGGGACTACTCAAGTATCTCATCTACCATGACTGTCAACTCACTTCTTCAATTTCCCCCTTCACATTTTCTCCACCCTCGCATGTCACAATTGTAAATAAATACACCTTACACACATGTTGTTGTGTCTGCTCCGTCTTTAATACAGGATGTGCAACCTTCACCGTGTAGGACATGGTCCAGGGAAATGGAATGTAGGTAGGCAGTGAGATGCTGAAGGGACCTAGGGAAAACCGCAGAACAAGAGTCACTTGTATGGGTGTGGCATCGCACACATCACACAACACTTGTCAACAATCTACTCAGATCTACAAACTTTACACAGAGCAACAGTCACCATAGAGACATTCTGTATCACACTAACCAATCACACATACATTGGCAGGCAGCAATGAGTCAACACAAAGCTGCAGTCAGCAAGCTCACATACACCCACACAGCAACTGCAACACCATCAGCCCATTTTGTCCCTTCTACATCGTCACTCACCTTCAAGTGAAGTAGCGGGTGATGAGCTGTCGACGCATGTCGACCCCTTCCTCCTCTCCACTGCCCTCGTCACTGGATCCGGGTTGATTTGCAGGCGGGGGCCTTGGCTGCTCATCATCGTCATCCAGGATCAGGGGTATTGCCTTGCGAATGGCCAGGTTGTGGAGCATGCAGCATGCCACCACTATCTGACACACCTTCCCTGGCGAGTACATAAGGGCACCTCCAGTACGGTCCAGGCACCGAAATCTCGATTTTAGGAGACCAAATGTCCGTTCTATCACACGCCGTGTCCTCCCATGGGCATCATTATATCGCACATCAGCTGGCGTGACGGGATTCCGCAATGGGCTCAGCAACCACGGGCGGTTCGGATATGCCGAGTCACCTGGGTGTGAGAGACACAGATTAACCTTGCAGTCCCAAAATGCCACACGACAGCATGTCACACACACACCACTCTAATCCACTATGCATACTCACCCACAAGCCATGCACGCTCCGGAAGCAGATTGGCCATCAGCTGAGGAACGATGCTGCTGCGCAAGATGTGGGCATCATGGGCTGAGCCGGGAAACTTGGCACACACGTGTGAGATGATCATGTCCGCCAGGCACACCACTTGAACATTTACAGAGTGTGAATGCTTCCTATTGCGGTAAACCTGTTCACGTGCCTGTGGTGGCACAAGCCCAACATGTGTGCAATCAATTGCACCAATGACATGGGGGATATGTCCAAGGGCATAGAAATCGCCCTTCACAGCCACCAACTCAGGCCCCTGGGAAAATGGATATACCTGTCTTTGTAAAGCATCATGGCCGACAGGACATCCCTCAGCACCATGCTGAACATCGGCTGTGACATCCCGCCTGCACTTGCGACCGTGTGCTGGAATGAGCCTGTTGCAAAGAAATGCAGGCATGCCATCACCTTAGATGTTGCGGTGAAAGCTGTTGGATATGTCCGACGTGGCTGCAGGTGGGGCTCCAACATGGCACATAGGTTCTGCAGGGTTTGTCGGTCCAGCCTGAATTTGCGGATTATATCCTCATTTTCCATGTCTGCCAGGACTGTGAACGGACGATGGATATTGGGCCTCCTCCTCCTAGGACAGATCAAAGTGCACAGATGTCAATGCAGAAGAACATGAAATGTGCATCACATCAATTGTTTCTACAGACACATTCCCAAGTCTTACAACATGCACCATTAACCGACAGGGCACTTCACAAGTAGGTACACATCAGGCACACTACTCGTACACCTGTCCCCTTACCAGCAGCAATTATCTGTGCACCCCTCCAGCTCATTTGCATGCACAGTGTGATATACTAACAGATATGTGTGCATACCTGTGAGTATGACCCCCAGCATATGTTAATAATTGCAATACTACCCGAACACACCATGTTGCTGGCCCTGATACACCTCCCAACACAGGTTGCACATGGCACACATCAACTACACACTGACCACCGGCTGAGCGTGGGGGACACGTGTGTGCATGTGCATTGGACAATGTGCCAGTTGCTGATGCCCCTAGTTCAGTCAATGAGACGACATTGTGCGTTACATTGCACACACAGACATTTACCATTATCTCCATATGCTATGCAACACATTAACTGGACAGTCTACATTTCATTACACAGCACATGTGACATGTGCGAGTGTATGTGCCCATGCAATGTATTGGCGACCCATATATGGTATGTGTTGGTGACGTGGAGTGACATGTCCCTTTTGTGCATTTGCCCTCATGAGGACCCTTCAATTGTTGAGACACTGGGCACTGTACATGTTGGCCTATGCAGAGAGCTGGAGGACACGTTAGGTGCAGCACAGCTACTCCACAACTCCATTAACGCTCACTCCAGGCACTGTCTGGCAGACATATGGCGGTGCCTACCGCCTGGCCCCTGAGGTGTGTCACCGCCCATAACCCATGCACGATCGCGGGAGACACCGCCAGATATGTATGTGACAATAGCAGTCACCATGCACCGCTACCCAAATCACGGTCACTCCAGGCACTGTCTGCCAGACATGTGGCGGTGCCTACCTCCTGGCCCCTGAGGTGTCACCGCCCATAACCCATGCACGATCGTGGGAGACACCGCCAGATATGTATGTGACAATAGCGGTCACCATGCACCGCTACCCAAATCATGGGCACTCCAGGCACTGTCTGGCAGACATATGGCGGTGCCTACCGCCTGGCCCCTGAGGTGTGTCACCGCCATGGACCATGCCCTTGCATCTAATGGGAAGCAGCCTCGCGGTAGCCTGATGCGAGTTTGAAAATCGCGGTAGGCGTGCACCACCCCCGCGGAGGCGGTCACTGGAGGCATTCAAAAGATGCACCACCGCGGTAGCGCACACCTGGCCCCTACGGTGTGTCACCGCCATGGACCATGCCCTTGCAGCCAATGGGAAGCAGCCTCGCGGTAGCCTGATGCAAGTTTGAAAATCGCGGTAGGCATGCACCGCCACCGCGGAGGCGGACATTGGATGTATTTGAATGAGGCAGACCTGGTACACCAATTGCAGCACCCTGGGACCACTGACACAGCCCCAGGGGCCTATATATGTGTGGGAGGGTGCACCACATTCCCACAGCTACCAGGGACTGCTGACTGACAACCCTCACCTGCTGCTGCTGTCTCAAGGGACTGCTGGCTGCCACCGCTGGCTGCCACCCTGCACCTGCTGCTGCTGCCTCAAGGGACTGCTGGCTGCCACCCTGCACCTGCTGCTGCTGCCACATGTCCATTGTGATGTCGAGGACTCAGAAGATCCGTGCCAGTCCCTTCACCAGCGAGGAGCTTGGGGTCCTGGTAGACGGGGTGCTTGCACAGTACCCAAGGCTTTATGGCGGCCCTAATGTCGTGGTAAGTCTCCCAGACTGTGAGTGAGAGTGCAGGGTGGGCACACGTGAGGTGGAGGTGCTTCGGTATGTGTCAGTGGTTGTGGGGCTCTGACATGCACTGCCTATCATGTTTACTACAGCGGGAAGGGCTTGGTGGGCTCTTTCACACGTTACCCTGCATGCCTATCCTGAGTGGAGGGACATGTTCTGTAGTGTCAGCCATACAGTGCAGCTGCATTTTGGTGATGCAGGAGTCTGGCCAGTTATCGTTTGTGTGAATGGCTGTGTTGCTCCCAATTTACCCACTCAGTGTCAGTCCACCTGCCCTGCACAGTCCCCGCCGAATGCCACATGTCCACATCACTGCATGTACAGTGTGTTCCATGTGTGTTTGGTTCACGCCTCTTCATCTAAGTCCCATCTCTGCCATGTAGATTGCACAGGAGCAGCCGTGGGAGAAGGGTGTGTGTATGACAGTTGTTGTCACTCTATGTGAGTTCCAGGACACAGTGAGGCTTTCACAGGGCTAGGACACTTAGGTCTGCGCAGTGTTGGACACAGTGAGTCCAACAACAAGACACATGTATTGCTATCTTCTCTATGTGTAGTTGTAGGTAACTGCAGACAGTAGCTGCGGCCAGACTACATGTTGCTGGCTGTGTTGGTATCCTGCATGTGAATGGGATGTGGAGGTACTGTGTCCACCATCGAACATGCATGCCTGTACGTCTGATTGACCAATGACAATGTACCATGTTCACAGCAATTGATGGCTCTGTTACAGTTGTAGCTGGAGTTTTGGATGAGTCACTTTCGTGCTACTGCATTTTCGTTGTGTTGTCATTGTGCACTGTGTCACTGGAACCTCACCCCTCTTGTCTCCCATGCCTGCAGCTGAAAGTCCACCAGCGTAAAGCCGTGTGGAGGGCAATTGCCTCCAGAGTCCGAGATCTGGGTGTGTCAAACCGAAGGCGCACCCACTGTCATAAAAGGTGGGACGACATCTGCCGGCTGAGCAAGAACGTGGCCGAGATGACGCTGGGGCTGCTCCCTCGGACTGGCAGGTTGGCTAGGCGCAGCATGACACCACTAATGGCACGCATCCTGGCTGTCACACAACCTGAGCTGGACAGACAACTGAAGGAGCATCAGCAGCAAGCCAGGGGTGAGTATGTGTTGCAGGCTGCCTTTGGATGGGAGTGGGTGCATGTGTCTACAGAGTGTGCAAATTGTCAGCTGTGTGACGTTGGTTGTGTGGTGCAATGTTTTGTGAGTGGCCTCTGTGCTGGGTGTATGTGCCATGCATTTGCCCAAACGGTGCTTCATGAAGTCAGTTTTAGCACTGTGCATCTCTCTTACATTTGGAGTTGTGGCCTTCAGGTACCTTCTGCTGTGGGGTAGTGTGTGAATTCAGATGGATGGGAATGCCAGTGTGCCAACTGTGAATGCGTTTCAATGAATGCGTGCTATTCCAGACCTCAGATGTCTGCCAGTCAGACATCTGAGGCCAATGTGCAACAGTAGATGTGCCCATGAACTCGATATGGTGGATGGCATGTGTGCAGGGTCATTGTGGGCTGGTATGTTGTGGTCTGTGTGGTCCCCTACTGCTCCATACATGTAGGTGATGTGCACCATGTTGTGGTGTTCATCCTTGCCAACATCGGGACAGTGTGTGTGCACAGGCCATTTTGTGGCTGTGTCTGATGTGAGCCAACAGCAGGATGGTGTGCTGTGTGAGTCACCTGGGGCACTTATGGCAGGATGTGTGTCGGACATGCACCGTTGGGTTGATATTTTGGGTGGCAAGATATATGTGTGCACAGGGTGGCATGCGATGTGCTGCACACCTCTTCTAGGATGCAGATGTATTGGCACGTGTTAGTTCTGTTGATGCCACTCATCTCACAGTACTTCTCTCTCCTATGCAGCAGCTCCCGTATGTGGAGAGGGGACGGACACCAGTGGTGAGGCTTCCAGTGCAACAGCCGGACCGGAGCAGACTGATACAGATGTGACCAGCACCGAGGAGGGGGACAGGAGTCTGCTAGAGGTTTCACAGCCGGAGACACAAAGCTCTACCTCATCTGACGCCAGCGGTGACGCATCCATGTTGGGGGGTACAGGGAACGGGGACTCGGCCTCCTCCTCCGCCACACAGCGTCCAGTGCCCAGCCTCCCTTCAACCTCCACTGGTGCTGCCCGTGTCCGCACGAGTAGGAAGGGAAGAGTCACCTTCACCCCAGGCACAGCTGCCCCAGCCCATGTCAGCCCTGCTGCCCTCAGTGCAGAAGCAGTCGAGCTATTGCGCCAGCTGTGTGTGGGGCAGACAGCACTTCTCAATGCCTTCCAAGAGCACAACAAAAAGTTGGGGCAGGTTATAGCTTTCATGGAGGGCATACATTCCGACGTAGGTGGGCTACACCGGTCTGTGCAGTCCTTGTCATCAACTGTGACAGCAGCCCTGCAACAGGCACATAGTCAGGGAGCGGCTCCCAGCACTCGGTCCGGCCCTGTGTCACTGTGCACCTCTGACTACAGTGACAATGCTCAACGGACCCCAAAGTCCCAATACAGAACCCGCAGCACACAGGAGCAGCAGCAGCCCAAGCGTACTAGGGCGCAGACACCATCCCCACATAAGAGTAAGGCCACCCCAGAGCGCAGAGAGAAAAGCCCATCAGGCGACAGCAAGGGCCACAAAGCAAAGAAACAAGCATCAGGGTCACAGGCCTCACCTTCCTCCCCCGCCAAAGACTCCCCTGTCCCAAAGACGTCTCGCAGAGGCAAAAAGACAGTTTCCACACCCACTGAGAAGGTGTTGCCTGCAAACATTACACAGGATGAGGGCCCCATGGATAATCCATCCTTGACCTCCACTCCCATCCCAAGCCCTGTGAAGCCAGCACGGGAGGACACTGTAGGGGGCAAAGCTGGTGGACAGAGGGAGGCAGGGCGGCGGCAAACACCAGGCAAGCGCACAGCGGGATCGAGCATGTCCCCAGAGGGAGGGTCAACATCCACACCAGAATCAGCTTTGGTAGTGGGGTCACCTGTTGTGTCTGCCCCAGTTCCCCTCAATCCCCAGACAGGGAAGCCTTTCAGGATCCCCAAGAAGTGGAGAGGCACCCCTCCACAATCTCCGGCACACACTGTGTCTCACCAGGGCATGAGTCCACCTCCCCGGACCACCACCCCACCTGGTCCAAGCAGCCCCCCAGCTCCCACAAGCACAGTTGGCTCTTCCACAGTTGTTACTCCCACTGCCCAGGGCAGCCCTCCAACTGACCACAACACACAGTCAGCTCCAAGTCCGACAGACAGCCCCATCTGAGTGGTGGTCACCCTCACACACCTGTCTGTCCACAAGGGTGCGTGTGATGCCCATTGTCAGGCCCATTACTCTGTTGCTGGGCATGGCATGGTAGAGTTGCATACATTCCCTGTGTAGCTTCTGATGTCACTACTCTGCACAATGTCTTTGCCTTGTTGTTCAGTGCTGTTTGCCCCTTGCCTGTACATCTTCTCATGGACTTAATCTGCACATTGGACTGGCCACTGGCCTTGCTGTTCACTGCTGTGTGCCCCTTGCCTGTGCAGCTTCTCATGTACCTCACCTGCACTGTGTCCTGGCCACTGGCCTTGTTGTTCACTGCTGTTTGCCCCTTGCCTGTGCAGCTTCTCATGTACCTCACCTGCACTGTGTCCTGGCCACTGGCCTTGTTGTTCACTGCTGTTTGCCCCTTGTCTGTGCAGCTTCTCATGTACCTCACCTGCACTGTGTCCTGGCCACTGGCCTTGTTGTTCACTGCTGTTTGCCCCTTGACTGTGCAGCTTCTCATGTACCTCACCTGCACTGTGTCCTGGCCACTGGCCTTGCTGTTCACTGCTGTGTGCCCCCTGCCTGTGCATCTTCTCATGGACTTAATCTGCACATTGGACTGGCCACTGGCCTTGCTGTTCACTGCTGTGTGCCCCCTGCCTATGCATCTTCTCATGGACTTATTCTGCACATTGGACTGGCCACTGGCCTTGCTGTTCACTGCTGTGTGCCCCTTGCCTGTGCAGCTTCTCATGTACCTCACCTGCACTTTGGACTGGCCACTGGCCTTGCTGTTCACTGCTGTGTGCCCCCTGCCTGTGCATCTTCTCATGGACTTAATCTGCACATTGGACTGGCCACTGGCCTTGCTGTTCACTGCTGTGTGCCCCTTGCCTGTGCAGCTTCTCATGTACCTCACCTGCACTGTGTCCTGGCCACTGGCCTTGCTGTTCACTGCTGTTTGCCCCTTGCCTGTGCAGCTTCTCATGTACGTCACCTGCACTGTGTCCTGGCCACTGGCCTTGTTGTTCACTGCTGTTTGCCCCTTGCCTGTGCAGCTTCTCATGTACCTCACCTGCACTGTGTCCTGGCCACTGGCCTTGCTGTTCACTGCTGTTTGCCCCTTGCCTGTGCAGCTTCTGATGTAACTACTCTGCACATTGTACTTGCCTTGTGTTTCACTGCTGTTTGCCCCCTGCCTGTGCAGCTTCTCATGTAAATACTGTGCATATTGAAATGCCCACTGGCTTTGCTGTTGCCCAAATTTGTTGTCTCAATATGCAAATTGTGAATAAACACAGTTGGTCCTGCTGTGAGTTGTGTCAGTGTCCTTCCTGAATAAAGTTGTTTCTGTGTGTGCATGGTTTACTGTGTCACATGCTCAGTATGCCACTTCAACATTGCCAATGGGTTGTCTCACATTTCATTTTTTTTGCAGGGGTGGGAGGCACTTCATTTGTACCTGACTGTGATACTTATGGGTGCAGTGCAGGTGGTTGGCAATGAATTCTTGTTGTCATCTTCCTTCTTTGCTCATGTTATCTATGGTGGACACATGTCAGGTTTGTGGGCAATGGCAGCACAGGGTGGGAGTTTGGGCACAGGCTTACAGGCAGGCAGGCCAGGATCATGGGGTCTGTGTGAGCTTCCTTTCTGTGTGCCAATCAGTGTCGGTGTATGGACATCTTGTGGTGAGGAGTTATCCAGGTCCCATGGCTTACTTCCAATGTGTGCACTTGGGTGGTGGACAAGTGTATGGTGTGAAGGGGGTGACTTTGTTGTGACTGGGGATGTGTGTGCACCTGCATTGTCAACTACTGCCATGTGTCACCCTGGAGTGGTGTGCCTGTATGTGTACTTGTTGAGCCCTGTGGTTGTGTTTTGTGCACATGGCAGTATTGTGTGTTGCTGTTGTGGGAGGAGGTATGTGTGACATATCCTACTTGTGCTTGGCTGTCATGTAGTGTGTCACTGGGCCCTGTGTGTTGTGCAGCAGACATTCTCTTGTCCAGTATTTGGATGCCTATGTGTGTCTGGTCAGTGTTTGAGTTCAGGGCCTTCCTTACATCCCTGTGCCTATACATGGGTGTCCTTGCTGTCTCCAGGAGTTGTTGCATTGGGGTGACCATGGTTTGTGTTGACTGACTGTGTCAGCCATGTGTGCTGTGATGGGCTGTGTGTGTTCTCACATGTGTCTTGTCTTGCATGAGCATCACACATGCTTGATGGTTGTGTCACTGCCCTTCCATTTGTGGGCACCTCACTTTGGCTTTCCTATTGGTTGTCCTCCATTACTGCTGGCATGTGGTGTGTGTATGTAGCTGTGAGTCAGGGTGGTGTGTGTGTGTGTGACTTGTCAGGTAGTGTGTGCAGTGAAGTGTTTGGTCCTCATCTGTGTGTGTGTGTGTGTGTGTATATTTTGTGCCTGGCCTCAGTGTTCTTGGCTTGTGTGTGATGTTGTTGTGGTGTGTGTGTTGGCTGGGGACTGGGCTTCTGTGCTATGTGTTCCTGTGCAAAGGGTCCTGCTGTGGCTGGATATGCAGTTGTTGGGACGTGGGGCATGGTGTGGCTGTAGTTGTGTAGTTGTTGTGCAGGAGTGGCACTTAGGAGGCACATGTTGTGTCCCTTAAGGGAGGTAGCTGGTGTGTTGTGGATGGAGTTGTGGCTCTGTGCGATTTGTACGGTGCCCTTGGCATGCGCTGGCCCTGGGCTCTGCGTTGTGTGCATGGTTTCATGCACACTGACCGCGGCGGTGACGTGACCGGAACATTTGTTCATGATGGCGGTATATGGGTGGGCAGTATGTGGCGATGTGTGTTTGTCACAGGTGGAACATGTGTGTGTGCAGTGATGGCTGTGTGCCTGTCCCCACAGGGGTGTGTGGTGTTTCCAAGCGAAGTTTTTCCACCCTGGAGCTGTGTATTGTGTTACTTGCACTGTTGTGTCTGTACGTACCTGCGGAAGCGTCCGCGGCGGACGATGACTTGCAGGTGGTGTATCATGTACAGCACCGGGAAGGCGTGTAGGGCAGGATCCATCGCGGTGTGTCCCGGGTGTCTCTTATCTGTCTCCGCTGTGGTGTCGCTGCCGTCTTTCGCTGTGCGGTTTCTCCATCGCGTTCCGCTGCCATGTTTCCGGCATCGTGATATCTTCGGCGTACGGGACGTCATTCCGCACGGCGGTGTGTGGTGATTGGCTCACTCCGCCGTGGTGGCGGGCGCACTTTTATGGCGGTCGGTGTCGCACCGCAGCGTGCGGGAAATGGGCAATGTGTGGCCATCCTAATATGGCGGGCGTGAGGACCGCTGCCGGCACGCGGTAAATTGCATTTTTCTGCACCGCCAGCGCCGCGGTGGTGCCTCCGCCCGCCATCGTAATAGGCCCATATATTATTTACAACGATATTTTGGATTCGATATTTTTGTACTTACCTGTTTGTAGATAGGAATTCGATATTCTGGCATTCTATATTTTTTCCTCGATATTTTGGCAGGTCAATATTTTGCTCCTCGATATTCTGTCAGTGATCCCAGTAGACCATCCTGGAAATCCAGCAAATCCATAGAAAATAAATTGATACACAGATCCATTCGGAAAGAGAACCCCGAAAAAATGCAAAATACAACTGTAGAAAAAAGGCTCCAACGACGCAATCCTTATTAAAAACGAAACGCTCAAAAACCCGAAAATTAGTTTTTTTTAAAACGCAAAAATTAAACTGTAGAAAAAAAGGCTCCAACGATGCAATCCTCCCAATAACGAAACCCTCAAAAACCCGAAAAATACCTTTAAAAAAAACGCTCCAACAAACCCAAAAAATAAAGGAAATGTAAAACAACTTGTTTTAAATAAACAATGTACATTTTCCTTTTTTTATAAACAAAAAACCCGCGTCAACACGACCATCCGTTCAAGATCTGGAAAAACTGTAAATAAAATAAAAGATCACCCAGCCACAAAAACACGTACAAACCCACAAACATTAACAATAAACACAACATAACAGAATTAAACAACACATAACTAACACTACATAACACTCTACTCCTATCCAACACTATGCCAAACACATAAAACACTTTAGGGGCCAATTATGATGGCGGTCGGAAAACCATTCTGACCGCCATGGTAGCGGAAATGAACCGTCCGCAGGTAACGCGGGAAAACCGGCGGTCAGATTAGGATCAACCGCCACAAAAATCCGACCGCGGCGGACGGATTCAACAAAAGACCGCCGGTAGCGGGCGGAGCAGGTGAAAATCCGTCCGTGGCGGTCGGATTCGCGGTGGAAAAACCCAAACCCGCCGCAAGGCCAGCGGAGTGACCGCACGCACAATTAGGATACCATTGAGGTGACAGTGGAGCAAACCGCTGTTTCCGACCGCCGCGATCGCTAACAGTGATGAATGGGAGAGCAGGCGGAAGGGCCGTTGCATACACACCGCCGTGGCCAAACCGGAACCATTAAGGCGGTCGACAAAAAAAACACACAACAAGGCCACCAAGTATACACATCAAACTGGCTCAGCCCCCAAAAACACCTAACACACCCCAAGAACACACCCCCATGGCAACTAAAAAAATATAAATCCCAGGACAACACACCTGACAGCAATACACCATTTTGACACACCCACATAGGTGAGTATAAAACCTGCCCCTTCCCTGACCAGAATCCTTTGCACTACTCCAGCCCTGAAGGAACTAAACCCTACAGCACATTGGATAGGCAAACCACCACACATCTCACCAGCACAACAACACAAACACACACACACACCACCTACACCCCCCCACCACCCTCACACCTGCACCTCAAACCATTTGCACATCACACACCATGGCACAAAAGAAAATGCCCAAATTCACTGACAATCAGTTGTCAGTCATGTCAGATGAGATAATCAGAGTAGAACCACAATTGTTTGGTAACCTGGTCCAACAGACACCATTAGCCACCAGAGCACAAATGTGGGGAAGGATAGTCGACAAGTTCAATGCAGTAGGGATCACCCCGCACACCAAGAAGGAGATCATGAAGCGGCGGCATGACCTCAAGAGTCAGGTGAAAGCAAAGAACTACAAGAACCGTCAGCTGGCTCAGATGACTGGCGGTGGCCCTCCCATTCCACCAAGAACATTCACTGCATGGGAGGAGAAGGTGCTTGCCATACTGCATACAGAGAGTCTCACAGGAATATCCGGGGGAGTGGAGGCTGGTAAGTACAAACAAATGTCCACCATCACACTGCTATGTACTGTCTTGCACAACTACAAAGCTACACCTCCTAGGCCCAATTCCATTCATGTGCACCGCACTCTCCCCAACACATGTCTCACAGATCCAACATTCACTCCCTCTCATTCACCCCAAAGGTAGCTATCAACATTCCCTGGGTTGCATGTGTACAGGCAGCCAGCACTACAACTCCCACCAGGCCCCCTGTCCCACAGCTGAGCAGGATGGAACACCCCCCCTCCAAGAGCCATGTGTAACCATTCCCTCCCTCTGCTCTACAGGGAGCCAGCTATCTTAACAGGGAGGGGTGTTTGTGGGTGGGAAGCCAGCACTCCAACTCCCAACAGGCCCCCATGTCCCACAGCTCAGCAACATGGAACACTCCCCCCCAGCCAGAAGCATGTGGCAGCCATTGTATCTCACAAACCAAACCTACAGGTAGGTAGCCATATTAACGGGGAGGGGTGTTTGTGGGTGGGAGGCCAGCACTACAACTCCCAACAGGCCCCCTTGTCCCAGAGCTGAGCAGGATGGAACACCCCCCCATCCAAGAGCCATATGTAACCATTCCCTCCCTCTGCTCCACAGGGAGCCAGCCATCTTAACAGGGAGGGGCATCTGTGGATAGGCAACCAGCACTACAACTCCTACCAGGCCCCCTTGTCCCACAGCTCAGCAGGATGAAGCACTCCCCCCCACCCAGAAGCATGTGGCAGCCATTGAATCTCACTCATCAAACTTACAGGTAGGTAGCCATATTAACAGGGAGGGGTGTGTGTGAGTGGGATGCCAGCACTACAACTCCCACCAGGCCCCCTTGTCCCACAGCTCAGCAGGATGGAGCACTCCCCCCACCCAGAAGCATGTGGCAGCCATTGAATCTCACTCATCAAACTTACAGGTAGGTAGCCATATTAACAGGGAGGGGTGTTTGTGGGTGGGAGGCCAGCACTACAACTTCCACCAGGCCCCCTGTCCCACAGCTCAGCAGGATGGAACACCCCCCCACCCAAGAGCCATGTGTAACCATTCCCTCCCTCTGCTCCACACGGAGCCAGCCATCTTAACAGGGAGGGGCGTCTGTGGGTAGGCAGCCAGCACTACAACTCCCACCAGGCCCCCTTGTCCCACAGCTCAGCAGGATGGAGCACTCCCCCCACCCAGAAGCATGTGGCAGCCATTGAATCTCACTCATCAAACTTACAGGTAGGTAGCCATATTAACAGGGAGGGGTGTGTGTGAGTGGGAGTCCAGCACTACAACTCCCAACAGGCCCCCTTGTCCCACAGCTCAGCAGAATGGAGCACTCCACACACCCACAACCATGTGGCAGCCATTGAATATCACTCATCAAACTTACAGGTAGGTAGCCATCTTCATAGGGAGGGGTGTTTGTGGGTGGGAGGCCAGCACTACAACTCCCACCAGGCCCCCTGTCCCACAGCTGAGCAGGATGGAACACCCCCCCACCCAAGAGCCATGTGTAACCATTCCCTCCCTCTGCTCCACAGGGAGCCGGCCATCTTAACAGGGAGGGGCATCTGTGGATATGCAACCAGCACTACAACTCCCACCAGGCCCCCTTGTCCCACAGCTCAGCAGGATGGAGCACTCCCCCCACCCAGAAGCATGTGGCAGCCATTGAATCTCACCCATCAAACTTACAGGTAGGTTGCCATATTAACAAGGAGGGGTGTGTGTGAGTGGGATGCCAGCACTACAACTCCCAACAGGCCCCCATGTCCCACAGCTCAGCAAGATGGAGCACTCCACCACACACCCATAAAGATGTGTCAGAAATTCCCCCAAATGTGCCACAGAACAGGTAAGTAGACAGTGCGTGCACCCCGCCATTTCTCTCAAAAAGCATGGAGCCATATGACCACACCAGCCCTCACATCCCACCAAAATTGCCACAGATCCGATAGCCACTTACAGTGTACAGACACCTAAGCGTATGTAACTGTCACAGAAACCAAAGTGTGACTCACCAAATAACATGTTGAAGAAATTCAGGGCACAATCATGCACAGCACTGAATGCTATCTGTAAGTGCCATGGGGGCAGAACATCAAGGCCCATATGAAAACAAAACAAGCATGGTCTGTAGTAAAAAGAAAGCAAAGCACATGACATGACAAAGGTATGCATGAGATTACAATGGCTAGTTCGTGCTCAGATGTAACGTCTTCCATGCAGAGCAATCAACAAAGATGCATCACATGAAGTTGTTGTGCTGCTAGTCGTTAGATGACAACATGTCATTGTAATCACAAAATCTGCATGTGGCGCATGGTATCTATTGACATGTGACACCATGGACAAGTAATGTATGTACCTCCACATCATGTCATGATGCACAGTACTGTGCAGACATACAATGTGATATCAATGCAAACTGACTGTGTGGTGTATAACTTGTAAATAAAAAACATCTAACACCAAGCTTCTTGAGGTGCACTTCAATGACCATTTCCCCTCTGTACCACAGGTGACCAAGAACTGACAGCTGAAGATGACCACACCAACCTGCAGAGCCAGTCTCCACCCCCGGAACATGGACTCTCTGATGCAGACTCCCTAGATTTCTTGGATGCGGAGCCATAAGCCGGACCATCAGGCATGCCAGGGCGCAACAGGTCCCAGGACCCCACTGTCCCCACCACCACCACCTCAGCAACAACAACTACGCTGACCCCTGCTGTAACGACCTGTGCGGCCACCACCACCACCACTGCTGCCTGCAACACTCTCCCTGCCTCAGAGGATGACCACCCCACACCACAATCTGAGGAGGGCTGGGAGAGTACGCGGGTGCGTAGAGTGGTGACGCCACAGGTCTGGGACAGCATGGCAGGTGGGAGGGCAACTGGGGGTCAAACCCATCCGGACACTGGGACCGAAGCCCTGGCCAACATCACCAGAGTCCTTGGGCCTATGAACGAGCCCAGGGACACACGGGCCAGGCTCTTGAAGAGTCCCGTGAGCTCCGCCTGCTGCTGAGGTCCATAGACACCCGCATGGGCCAAATCGTGGACCTCTTGGGCCAGCTTGTGGGGGTTCTGAGAGACAGGCCTGTGGCCCAAACAACAGCTCCACCTCCCTCCAGTGTCCTGCAGGATGACAGTTCCCCCACCTCCCCAGCGGCCACAGAGAGGGGTGAGTCCTCAGACCCCGCTGAGGCCGAAGCAGAGGCCCCCCTGCCAAACGATCAAGGGGCCATCCAAAGAAATCCCAGGGAGGATCCCGTGGCAAAGCACCAGCCAAACGCCAGTCAAGGAGCCAGCCATGATGGCACCCCTCTTCACCCTGCCATTGACTTTGTTGACTATCCTTACCCACACTGCCAGGCTAATGGCATGCGTCTGTTGGACTGGGTCACCACATCAATGTGGTGACTACTCGATTGTCTCATCTACCATCACTGACAACTCATTGATTCCCTTTTCACCATTTTGAAAATATTCACTTCCCTGTCACATATACCCATTGTAAATAAACACTCCTTACACACCTATGTTTTCGTGTCAGCTCCATGTTTATCACAGGATGTACAATGTTGACTCTGTTTACAATGTACCAGGAGCACTGATTGTCTGGACTCATTGAGAGGCTGAAGGGACCTAGGAAAACACAAGGGAACAATATTCACTTGTCAGGTGATGGCATCACAGCCATTACACAACACTTGTCATCAAGGCACTCAAATCTGCACACATTACAATGAGCAACAGTACCAACATAGAGATCCTGTAGCTGTGCATGACTACCCTGTCCCAGAAACATTAGCAGCCAGCACAGAGCCAACAACAGGCAGCAGTCACAAAGCTCACCTAGGCCTTTTCACCAACAACAAAATCAGCACACAATGGCACCGTTGTACGTTTTCACTCACCTTCAAGGGAAGTAGCGGTTGATGAGCTGTTGACGCAGGGCGACACCTTCCTCCTCTCCACTATCCTAGTCACTGGACATGTGTGGGTTTGCAGGCGGGGGCCTCGGCTGCTCATCATCATCCAGGAGCAGGGGGATCTCCTTGCGCAAGGCCAGGTTGTGGAGCATGCAGCATGCAACTACGATCTGACACACCTTTTGGGGAGAGTACATCAGTGCACCTCCGGTCTTGTCCAGGCAGCGAAATCGTGACTTGAGTAGACCAAAAGTACACTCCACCACACGACGTGTCCTGCCATGGGCATCATTGTAGCGGACATCACCCGGGGTCCTGGGATTCCTCAGTGGGCTCAGCAACCAAGGCCAGTTGGGATATGCAGAGTCACCTAGGTGTGAGATACACAGACCAATTTAGTTATATAAACAGTAGCTGAGAACAGCATGTCACACATACAGCACACTACTTGACTCTGCGTACTCACCCACAATCCACGCACGCTCTGGATGCAGATTTGCCATCAGATGTGGTACGATGCTGTTACGCAGGATGTAGGAGTCATGGGCTGATCCCGGAAATTTGGCACAGACATGTGAGATTATCATATCCGCCTGGCATACCACTTGCACATTAATGGAATGGAAATGCTTCCTGTTCCTGTGGATGTGCTCACGTGCCTGCGGTGGAACCAGGCCAACATGTGTGCAGTCAATGGCACCAACAACATTAGGGATGTGGCCAAGGGCATAAAAATCACCCTTCACAGCCGCCAATTCATGCCTCCTGGGGAAATGGATGTATCTGTCCTTGTAGGTCATCATAGCGGACAGGACATCACGTAGCACCATGCTGAACATAGGTTGCGACATCCCACCTGCGCTGGACACCGTGTACTGGAACGAACCAGTTGCAAAGAAATGCAGGGCCGCCATCACCTTACACGTTGGTGTCAAAGCAGTTGGATAGGTTCTGCGAGGCCTCAGATGGGGCTCCAACAGAGCACATAGGTCTTGAAGGGTAGGTCGATCCAGACGGAATTTCCGTATTATGTCCACATCCTCCATGTCCGCCAGCACTGTGAATGGACGATACAGATTTGGGCGCCTCCTAGGTGAGATGAAAGGGCACACATGTCAATTAAATCCCCCTATGTGATGTGTACAACATCTTACGTGTTGACTGAGACAGCGCCAACAATGACTGGCATAAACACTTCAGCTTACTGCACAACTCACATGTAGGGACACCTTGACCTAAACTAGTCGCACACTTGTCCAGTATTCACACAGAGATGTCCCCCAAAACAGATTCAGACTAGGTGAATTCAAAAAGGTACATCCCAACATATTGTGCCATCAGCCCTGAGAGTAGTTGACATGGCACATGTGTGAGACAGCAACACTGCTAGTTTCTATGTAACTGCTGTACCTGCCACATCTTCTTGCGTAATTCAGACATGGCACACATTAACAACACAATGTGCACAGTGTGTTCACAAAGATCAAGTATTAACATGAGTTCAGCAATCTACACAGTGAAATAGGCACAATATGTGGTCAGACCTTCTTTACTGTGTGTCGCTTAAACATCTCACACATTGAAATGTGTACACATGTGAGAGTCCATCACACCACAGATCTGTGTACAAGCACAACAGTTTTATAAGTGACATGTGAGTACATGCCTGTGCATGTAATCCTGTGCACTGACATGGCATGTGTAGTCATCAGTGGGCTAAATGTCACACTAGCATTGGTTAGCACTATCTGGTGGCATGATTCATGTGTCTACTGTACAATGTTGAGAACTGGCCATTGACACTGCCACAGCATGATGTGTCCATAGGTGGCATAAGCGTGCTCCGCCACCACAATCACGGCCATGGGCACCAATATCAGGCGGCTAAATCACGGTAGCGACCGCCTGGCCCCTGCGGTGTGGAACCGCCAATGCCCACCGCAATCGCAGTAGTGATATACACATTGTAAAATGGCGGTTGGTGTGCTCCGCCACCACAATCACGGCCATGGGCACCAATATCAGGTGGCTAAATCACGGTAGCGACCGCCTGGCCCCTGCGGTGTGGCACCACCAATGCCCACCGCAACCGTGGTAGTGATATACACATTGTAAAATGGCGGTTGGTGTGCTCCGCCACCACAATCACGGCCATGGGCACCAATATCAGGCAGCTAAATCATGGTAGCGACCGCCTGGCCCCTGCAGTGTGGCACCGCCAATGCCCACCGCAATCACAGTAGTGATATACACATTGTAAAATGGCGGTTGGTGTGCTCCGCCACCACAATCACGGCCATGGGCACCAATATCAGGCGGCTAAATCACGGTAGCGACCGCCTGGCCCCTGCGGTGTGGCACCGCCAATGCCCATGCCCTTACAGCCAATGGGAAGCGCAATCGCGATAGCCAAATGCTATTTTGAAAATCGCGGTAGGCGTGCTCCGCTACAGCGGGGCCGGTCATTGGGTGCAATTGTAAGATGCACAATCGCGGTAGCAACCGCCTGGCCCCTGCGGTGTGGCACCGCCAATGCCCATGCCCTTACAACCAATGGGAAGTGCAATCGCGGTAGCCAAATGCAATTTTGAAAATCGCGGTAGGCGTGCTCCGCTACCGCGGGGCTGGTCATTGGATGCATTTGAAAAAAGCTGACCTTGAACACCAATTGCAGCAGCTTAGTACCACTGAAACAACCCCAGGGGGCTATATATGTGTGGGAGAGAGCCACACATTTCCACTGCTTCCAGACACTGCTGACTGACACACTTCACCACCAACTGCTGCTGTTCCTGTCTCCTGGACCCAGTGATGGCGAGGACTGAGAACCACAGGGCCCGTCCCTTCACCACAGAGGAGCTGGAGGTCCTGGTGGACGAGGTGCTCACACTGTATGGGAGGCTATAGGGTGCTCCTGATGTCATGGTAAGTGTTTCAGAGTGAAAGTAGGGGAGTGCAGGGAGTGCACGAATGAAGTTGATCTGCTGCAGTATGTGCCTGGGAGTGAGGGTTTATGTGATACACTGCCTAGCATGCTGACTTCAGGGGAAAGGGGTTTGTAGCCTATTTTACACATTTCACTGGCTGCATATCAGGATGGGAGGGACATGCAGTGTTTTTGCAGCCATACAGTGACACTGCAAGTTTGTTAAGTGGGAGTCAGGACAGAAATTGCCGGTGCTAATGGATTTTTGGGTCCATGAGGTTCTTCACAGGCTCATCTGTGACATTACAAAGAGTTTACGTCCAGAGTGTACTGATGGAAGTGGGTTTGACTTTATATTGCCACCATGGATATATCTGCATTATGCACAAGAGTGAAATGCCTGAGGGTGACACTCTTGGTGGAAATTCACCTATGACACAGCAGATTGTTGTACTTTTGAAACATCCCCCTTCCATTTTCATCATAATGTGTAGTGACTCGCATGTATAGGCAGATTTTTCCCTCTCATATTGTACATGCATGTGACAGTTTGAATGGCCCACGTTAGACCGCAGTGTGAGCCCCCTGGCATGCACAGTTACTGCCCAATTTGTCAGTGACCCATCACAGAATGGACAGAGTGAGACATATGGGTTATCTGCTACCCTATTCCTCAATGTGCCATCTTACGCCTGTGGATTGCACAAGACAGACCTTGTGATAAGGGTGTGAGATTGTAAAATCATGTCCCTATATCATGTCCCTATATGTGACCTCCATAACACAGGTAGCCATTCACATGCCAAGGACATTGAGGGGTGTGCAGTGTTGGACACAGTGAGTCTGCCCAACAACATCATTTGCAATGTAATGTATGTCTTGCTCCCTCACATACCTCATTGCAGATGTGGGCCATCTTCACCTTGCTTTCTGTGCTGGCATTCTGCATGTATATGATATGGCCAGGTACTGTGTCCATCCTCATACCTGCATGCATTTCTATACAATTATCTCATGCTAATGTACTACGTGTCATGCTGTATTGTCTCTGCTAAACATATCTGAGTAGCTGTGCTGAGTGTGTGCATGCTCCTGTACTGAGACACAGTGGTACATAACCCAGTGTAACTGAAATTTGCTCTCCTTGTCTCCCATGCCTGCAGCTCAAAGTCCACCAGCGTAAGGCCGTATGGAGGGCCATTGCACGCAAGGTGCAGGCTCTGGGTGTGTCCAACCGACGGCACACACTCTGTCACAAGAGGTGGGATGACATCTGCCGGCTGAGCAAAAACATGGCAGAGATGACACTGGGGCTGCTCCCTCGGACTGGCAGGTTGGCGTGCAGGAGCATGACACCACTAATGGCCCGTATCTTGGCTGTGACACAGCCAGAGCTGGATGAACGTTTGAGGGCCCATCAGCAGCAAGCTGGGGGTGAGTATTCTGGGAAGGGTGACTTTGGTTGTGAGTGACTGCATGTATTCCAACCCTGAGCCAGTGCTGAGCTCTGTGATGTTGCTCGTGTGATGCAATGGCTTGTAAGTGGCCTCTCTGTTGGGTGCAGCTGTCATGCATTTTCGCTACATGTACTTTCTCATGTCATTGATGTAGTGACCCTTGACGTTGCATTCTGAGTTGTAGCCTTGTGGCATCGGCTGCATTTGGGGAGTCAGGGACATCCCATGGCAGTGAACGGCACTGTGTCTCATCTGAGTGTGATTTTGTCAATGTGTGCAGTGCCTGAGCTCGAAATTGTGAGAACTACACATCTGACACCAATGTGCAACTGTAGTTGTGCACCAAAGCATGACATGGTGGATGGCAGTAGCTCATGGCCATTGCGAAATGACATTTTGGAGTCTGTATCTGTGTTGTCCCCTTATGTTGACTCCATATGTGACTGTGACAACATGTTGGGATGTACATCTTTTTCACCCACAGGGACCTAGGTATGCTCACACGGATCTGTATGTCAGGTTACACGGAGGCACGGGCAAGCTATTTGGCTGTGTGGACATCACATGGCTCAATAATGCCAAGTGTGCATGTTACCATACATCTTTTGCATTTTTAATTAAGGTTGCACAATGTGACTGCACAGGGTGGTGTGCAACTTGGGGGTATCATCATCTTGTTTTGTGCTTTGCTTGCATATCATGTTTGTGTGTATGGCACTAAACTGAACCTACGTCTCTGTTCTTTTGCAGCATCTGCCGAGGGCACAGAAGGACAGGGGATCGACACCAGTGGTGAGGCATCTTGCACGACTGCTACACATGAGCCCACTGACACTGATGTGACCAGCGCCTCGGAGGGGGACAGGAGTGTCCTTGAGGACTCACGCCCAGAAACACCAACCTCTACGTCATCTGACGACAGCGGTGACTCCTCTATGTTGGCAGGCACAGGGAGTGGGAAATCTGCCTCCTCTTCCACCACACATCGTCCAGTGCCCAGCCTCCCAGCTACTTCCACTAGTGCTGCACGTGCTCGCACCAGTAAGAAGGGAAGAGTGTCCTTCCCCCCAGGCACTGCTGCCCCTGCCCCTGTCTCCCCTGCTGCCCTCAGTATTGAGGCTGTGGACCTTTTGCGCCAGCTGTGTGTGGGTCAGACAACTCTCCTGAATGCCTTCCTAGACCATGACAAGAAGTTGGCACAGGTAGTTGCCTTCATGGAGGGCATTCATTCAGACGTAGGTGGGCTACACAGGACTGTCCAGTCTTTGTCCTCCACAGTGACGGCAGCCATTCAGCTGTCACAGGCTCAGAGTCCAGCTCCAGTCCCTTTGGCAACCCCCCTGCCAGTGGCTACATCTGACGACAGTGACCACACACCACAGCCCAGAGGTTCCAGGTACACCACACGCAGCACACGACAGCAGAACCCCAAGCGGCCCAGAGCGCAGACACCATCCCCCAAACAAACTAAAGTGACACAGGAGCTCAAAGGCAAAAGCCCTTCAGGTGACACACAGGGGCATCAAGCCAAGAAGCAGGCCTCAGGCTCACATGCCTCAAAATCTGCCACATCCAAGGACACTCCCGTCCCAAAGGCGTCTCCCAAAGACAGGCAGCCAGTTGCCGTGCCTGATGTGAAGCTGGTGCCTGCTAAGAGTCTGCAGAAAAAGCCCTCTAAGGCAGATTCACCCACAACCTCAACTCCCACCCACACCCCTGTGAAGCTGGGTAAGGAGGGCACTGTAGGGGGTTCACCTGGGCAACAGGGGATGGAGGGGAAAAGGCAAGGCCAGGCCAAGCGTGCCGCCCGATCCAGCAGTTCCCCAGAGGGAGGGCCACCACCTGCACCTGATGCACCTGTGGTGGGGAGTGAGTCTGTTGTGCCCACCCCACTTCCCACTCCTACCAAGACAATTATCCCCTACCGAATCCCCAAGAAGTGGAAAGGCAGCCCTCCACATTCTCCCTCACACACTGTGTCTCACGGCAGCATGTCTCCGCCTCCACGTGCCACCACACCACCTGGTCCAAGCAGCCCTCCGGCTCCCAAAGCCACTGATGCCTCTACCTCAGCTGCTCCTCTCTCTCCCAGGTCCAGTCCTACAACTGGCCCGGACAGTCAGCCACCTCCCAGTCCGACTGACAGCCAAGTCTGAGGCAAAGTCCCCCTCCCACACCTATCTCTCCCACAGCGGTGCCTGGACTGCCCATTGTTATCCCCTTAGCTGTGTTGCTTCCCGTGGCAGTGTATGGTGTCACCCATTCCCTGTGCAGGTTCTCATGCACACATGTGCCTACTTTGAACTATGGACTGGCCACTGGCCTTGCTGTTTGTCACTTTGTTTGCCCATTCCCTGTGCAGGTTCTCATGCACACATGTGCCTACTTTGAACTATGGACTGGCCACTGGCCTTGCTGTTTGTCGCTTTGTTTGCCCATTCCCTGTGCAGGTTCTCATGCACACATGTGCCTACTTTGAACTATGGACTGGCCACTGGCCTTGCTGTTTGTCACTTTGTTTGCCCATTCCCTGTGCAGGTGCTCATGCACACATGTGCCTACTTTGAACTATGGACTGGCCACTGGCCTTGCTGTTTGTCCCTTTGTTTGCCCATTCCCTGTGCAGGTTCTCAAGCACACATGTGCCTACTTTGAACTATGGACTGGCCACTGGCCTTGCTGTTTGTAACCATGGATGCCCATTCCCTGTGCAGGTTCTCATGCACACATGTGCCTACTTTGAACTATGGACTGGCCACTGGCCTTGCTGTTTGTCACTTTGGATGCCTATTCCCTGTGCAGGTTCTCATGCACACATGTGCCTACTTTGAACTATGGACTGGCCACTGGCCTTGCTGTTTGTCACTTTGTTTGCCCATTCCCTGTGCAGGTTCTCATGCACACATGTGCCTACTTTGAACTATGGACTGGCCACTGGCCTTGCTGTTTGTAACCATGGATGCCCATTCCCTGTGCAGGTTCTCATGCACACATGTGCCGACTTTGAACTATGAACTGGCCACTGGCCTTGCTGTTTGTAACCATGAATGCCCATTCCCTGTGCAGGTTCTCATGCACACATGTGCCTACTTTGAACTATGGACTGGCCACTGGCCTTGCTGTTTGTAACCATGGATGCCCATTCCCTGTGCAGGTTCTCATGCACACGTATGCCTACTTTGAACTATGGACTGGCCACTGGCCTTGCTTTTGTCTACTTTTGATGCCTATCTGGGAAATATGTAATAAAGTTCCTAGGTGAGTACAGAGAGTTTAGGAAGTGTTCAATTCCCTTTAGGACAAGGTGTCCTCCGGGGGAAAAACATTTTATGGAAGACATACCAAACGGCAAGGAACAAAAGATCTCCGCCAAATAGCCCCATCATTGGGTGCCCGTCGGGTATTGCAGCGCCGACCCAACGAGGAGCAGTCCCGATGATGAAGCATGACACCTAGCTGGCTGGGTGTGTGAGGGCACTAGTTCCGAAAGGAGGAATTCCCCCTCCTCCTCTTCCATAAAATGTTTTTCCCCCGGAGGACACCTTGTCCTAAAGGGAACTGAACACTTCCTAAACTCTCTGTACTCACCTAGGAACTGCATACCCCTCCTGTTTCAGATTCATTTGGGCAAGTATGCTGGACCTGACCAAAAGCCCTTTCTAATCCCTCTTTTTGATGAATAATATGTAATAAAGACAGTTACTCCTGTTGTCTGCTTTGTCAGTGTCCTTGCTTAATAAATTCTTTCTGTGTGGGTATGGTGTATGCCACTTTAACATTGCCAATTGCTTGTTTCACTTTTTCAGAGTTTGCCAGAGGTGACAGGCACTTCAGTTCTTCTTGAATCTGAGGCTTGGGGGGGAAATGATGGTTGTTTGTGGTGATCTACTGTTATCCTAATCATTCTATGGTCAGGTTTGCTAAATTGTACACATGTCATGTTAGGATGCACTACTAGCACAGAGGGGAATTCTACCCACAGGATTACAGGCAGGCTGGCCAGGGTCCATCATGTCTGTGTGATCTTTCTTGATGTGTGTTAGAAATGGGGATCTCTAGTTGGCCGCGGCTGGCGCCGAGGTCCAAATAAGGATCTTTCTTCCTAAGTCAGAGTAAGGGGGCTACACCCTTTCATAACCCCTGCTCAACCCTGTGGTAACGTAGCACGAGCAGACAGGCCTATCTCAGAGGCAGTGTGTGAAGCATTTATAACCATACACAATAACACAGGAGAGACGCTACAAACGGACACCACAAGTAGTTATAGAAAAATAGTTATCTTTATATAGACTGAACACGAGGCTAAAAGCACTCAAGGAGCCACAATGCACACAATTACAGATTCACTTCAAAAGCAATAAAGGCACTCGAAACGGGGGTGGAACGGACTTAGTTTGGGGCCGGGGTCCACGCGACCCGGTGATGCACAATGTACCTGAGATGTAAAGGGGCACGGCACGAAGCCGCGGTAATGACAGGCGGACTCGCAGCGGCCACAGCTCCCGGCTGTAGCAGTCCGCGGCGTGCACTCATGATAATCCTGGGACGGGGCTTAAAGGCGGGCACCCAGCGGTACCCGCAGGTGGTAACAAGATCCTGGAGGTGGTGACTAGTGCGGGCACTCAGCAGCACAGCTCCTCAGCAGCAGCGGCCCACAATAGCGATAGCGATGATTCTCATAGGACGGCAAATGCGGGCACTCAGCAGCACAGCTCCTCAGCTGCAGCGGCCCGCGATAGCGATGATTTCCGTAGGATGGCAAATGCGGGCACTCAGCGGCACAGCTCCGCAGCTGCAGCGGCCCACAATAGCGATAGCGATGATTTTCGTAGGATGGCAAATGCGGGCACTCAGCGGCACAGCTCCTCAGCTGCAGCGGCCCACAATAGTGATAGCGATGATTTCCGTAGGTTGGCAAATGCGGGCACTCAGTGGCACAGCTCCTCAGCTGTAGCGGCCCACAATAGCGATAGCGATGATTTCCGTAGGATGGCAAATGCGGGCACTCAGCGGTACAGCTCCTCAGCTGCAGCGGCCCACAATAGCGATAGCGACTTTCAGCCCGCGTTCCCCGCAGTAGAACCAGAGGCTCTGGAATTCTCAACAGAGGCCTCATCTGCGGGTAGAATCCCCCTCAAATAGGAATCCAGACGGCTGATGGGTGAAGTCTAATGTCCCTGAGACTTCAGCAGGAGGCGAGCTCAAATCAGGCCCTTGGGTTGTTGCTTCAGCAAGATGGATGAAAGTTTCAAAGTCCTTTCCCTCTAGTTACACGGACAGAGGTTCGTCTTGGCATCCAGAAGTAACACACTCGTGGGGTTTTCGCGCACATCTTTATACCCCCTCACCTTTGTTCTCTCAAAAGTCACAAGTCACTGAACCCAGTCAGAACCAGTTCGGTGAGGTCCTGGGGGCACGTTGTTTACGAGGCGGCATCCTGCCCTTTAGGAGAGGGGGTCTGCCAGACGCACCATGGGAGGGGGAGCCATCATTCACCTTGCCAGGCACAGCCCTGCTCAGATCAAAGGGTCACCCCTCCCCATACTCCAGCTGCAGATCTCTCTACTCGACCCAGGTCGGGTTCAACCTACCCTGTCCCTCCAAAACCAGACGGCCAATACACATAACAGCAGAGCACACTGGAAGACTTAGGCAAGAAAATACCCACTTTCCCAAAGTGGTATTTTCAGACACAGAATATAGAAATAACCCTCACTAAAAGATGTACTTTAATATTCTGAGCTCAGGCATACTAAATTCGACTTTCCACTTTACAAGCTGCTTCTGTGGGTGGCGCAATCAGCACTGCAGGCCCACCAGCAGCATTCGGTCTACCAGCCCTGGGCACGCACGGTGCACTATACTAGAGACTAACAGGTAAACCAAATGAGCCAATTATGGGAACATCAATTCATACAGTCAATTTACCACAGGGAGCATTCGCGCTGTGGCACGGAATGGCCGTGGCACAGCGCCCAGAGCATCTAACACAGCAAACACAGAGGAGACAAAAAGCGAGAAATGGAGGGGAGACCCACGCCAATGGTGCCAGGTCTAACAATGTGTGAACAGCAGTGTTGATGTATGGTCATCTTGTGAGGGCCTGTCTTCATAGTCACATGGGTACATTTGTATGTGTGCACTTGAGTGGTCATGAAGTGTGAAAGGGGTGACTTGGTCAGTAGTGTTGATGTGTGTGTGCCCCTGCAATGCCAACTGCACACATGTATGACCCAGGAGCTGAGTGCCTGTTTGTTTGAATTGTCAGCCCTGTGCTTGTGATTGTGGGCACATGTAGGAGTTGTAGGTTGTGCACTGTGCAGTGTGTTGGTGTGTCCTTGCACTCCTGGGGGACACCTACTTGTTGTTGCTGCCAGTTGTGAGTATGCAGAGTGTGTGACAGCCAAGTCTGTGTTGTGTTTTGTTGATCAGCCATGTGTCTTGTTACTGTTTGTGCTCACTGTGCAGACCTGCTCAGCCACACTGCCATTGTTGGTGAGTTTTCTCATGCATTGCTGTCACTTGAGCAATTTTTGGCTCCAGTATGGTATGTGGTCTGTGGAGTCATACCATCCCGTATCTGTGCTTCTGATGCCTGCCCATTGGGAGGGACTCCTCTATGTGTTTGTGTACAGTACACTCCTGACCTGTCCACTACTGACGTACACACCACTTCAATCTCATGTCACCTACCCCTTGGGTTGCCAGTGTGTGAGCCTCCCCACCACTTCATTTGTTACACTATGCTTTGTGGTGCTGATCTGTGCACAGGACCAAGGTGCCACTCAGGACAGTTTCCCAATTGGTTATGTGTGATTTTCTTATACTGGTTTGCAGTCATGGTTGCTCATGTGCAGTGCAACTGTTTGTGATGCACAGTCCTCTGGTCATGTTGTTTGCACCTGGGTGTCCCTGAGTTGTGCATCTGTGAGTGTTGGGTTAGCTGTATGTGTGTTTGCTGAGGTACTGCTACCCTTCCTGAGTGTGATGTTGTCTGTGTGCTGTGCTGATTTGTGTTGTGGGAGTACATGTTGTGGCATTGAGATGTGTGTGCTACTGATTTGGTTGGTGTGCACACACTGCTTGGCCTGCATGCAGTGCTGTCAGTGTATGTTGCCTTGTACTTGCCTGGTGTGCATCCCCCTGATGTCCAGCTGAGTTTGCAATGTGATGTATTGGCATGTGCATCTGTTGTGTTTTTGCTGTGGATGTATGAAGTGTTTGGCCTGTGTTGGCTCTTTCTGCTGACAGATGCTCTGTGTGTGATTTTCTATTTGCATGACATTGTGTGTGAGTAGTTTGGGCATTGTGATACATTCTGATGTGTGTTGCAAGTGTAGTGTGCATTACTTGTGTGTCTGTCACATGCAGCAAGGTGTATTATTGTTACTGGGCTTGTTTTGAGTGCCCAATAGTGCTATGTCCTCCTATCTTTGACCTGTTACTTGTCAGGATTGGGCATGTGCATGCTTGTGGTACACTATGATGCCATGTTGACTTGATGGGTGGTGTGGTGTTTCTGTCTGTGTTAGCTTATTGTCCCATTGATCCCAGTTTGTGTTCATGACTGTTTTGAGATAATGCAATTCTTGTTTGTGTTGGGTTATGGTGTCTGTGCATTGGTCCTGAGTGGCAATGTTGTGTACTCCTGTTCTGTCTGGGGTCCCATTGCCTTTCCACTGTTTGGCTGGCCAGATGTGGGGTTGTTGGACTTCTGTGTATGTTGTTTGTGAGGTTTGTGTTTGGCTATTGTTTTTGTGTCAGCATTGGTTCAGGCATCCCTGAGTGTATGTGTGATGTTTGTGGATGCACCCCAGGGAGTGTGATTGGTTGTCAGTGTACTCACAGGACATCATTTGCACCATTCTGTGTGTTTAACACTGGTGTTGAGTGCTGCAGGTGTGAGTTGGGTAGAGGAGGGGTATGTGTGAAGGTCCAACTTGGGTTTGACGGTCAGGGAGTGTGACAATGAGCCATGTGTGTTGTGCTGATGACATACACATGTCAAGTGAGTTGAGACAGATGTGTGGCTGATCACTGTTTGATTTCAGACACTTCCTATCATTCCTGTGCCAATGCATGGCTTGCCTTGATGTCTCCCTGAGTTGTTGAACAGAGGTCAATTTGGTTTAATTCCACTCACTGTGCCACCCATGTCTGATTTGATGGCCTAAGGGTGGTGTGATATGTTCCTTATCTTGCATGTGATGTACACATGCTTTGTGGCTTGCTCCATGGCTTTCCATCACTGTCCACTTCACTTTTGTCTGGCCCATTTATTGCCCTCCATTACTGCTGACATCTGGTATGTGTATGTGGCTGTGTGTCAGTGTGGGGTGTGTCTGAGTGACTTGACAGGCAGTGTGGACAGTTCAGTGGGTGTTCATATGCAGTGTGAGTCTTCATTTTGTGATTGGACTCAGTTTGCTTGACATGAGTGGAGGGTAGGTGGGAGGAGGAGGAATGCCCTGCCCCTGAGCTTCTGTGCAGGGTATTCCTCTTCACCCCCACCTTCTGAGACAGGCTCCCTGGTTGTTTGATGTGTGTGGTGCATGGTCTGGCTACACCTGGCAAATGAATTTTGCTGTGGGGCAGAGTAGGACCACACAGCATGTCTCCAAATGGGTGTGGGGGTCGTAGTGTGTGAAGGGTGGAGGTGGGGCCCTGTAAATCTTTGTGGACTGCCCATGCCTGGTGCTGGCCCTGCCTACTACATTATGCGCAGGTTTTCCCGCGTCTGCACCGCTGCAGTGACGTGACCGGGACATTGCTGTGATTTTGCGGTTGATGGGTGACCCGGATGCGGAGGGGTGATTTTGTGACAGGTAGGACATGTGTGGGTACACTTGGGGATGTGTTCCTGTCCCCACCAGAGTGTCTGATGTGGACAGGAACCATATATCAGCCCAGGAGTTGTGTGTTGTGTTTGTGTGCGGAGTTGTGTGATTGCGTACCTGCGGCGTTGTCCGTGACGGTCCATTATTTGCTGGTAGTGAATCAGGTAGAGCACCGGAAAGGCTTGTAGAGCTGGATCCATTGCGGTCGGGACCAGGTGGAGGGGACCGGGAGTCTGGTTTCGCGCTCCGCTGTCGTGCTTCCGCCGTCTCTGGTTGGGTGGTTTCTCCGCTGCGGTGTGACGGGCTGTTTGGGGCATCGTGATTTGTATGGCGGACATGACATCATTCCGCACGGCGGTGGGTCTCTATTGGCTCACACCGCTGCGGTGGCGTGCGCCAATTTGTGGCGGTTCACGTCGCACTGTGGCGGACGGGAAATGGGCTATGTTTGCCCATTGTAATATGGCGGGCGAGTGGACCGCTGCTGGAGTGCGGTAAATGACATTTTCCGCCACCGCCAGCACCGAGGAGGTGCCTCCGCCCGCCATCCTAATAAGCCCCTAAGCTACCAAAACAACACCTAACTACACCAAAAACGAACAAATAACGTTCTAACAAACCTAATTACTCTACTACTACCTTTCTCCTACCCTAAAACTACCTTAAAAGTAAATTAAATCAAACTTACCTTAAGCAACGAAACGCAGCTCCCAACCGTGAGGTTCCGTCTTTGAAAATGACCTAAAAACGAAACAGATAGAAAAGTGAGGAAATGAGAAAAAAAATGGCCGCGTAATAAAAATGAAAAAAAGACACTTCCCATAAAAAAGAATGGAGAAAAATTTCTAAAATGCAAAAACATATATATTTTGTTTACTGTCCAAAAAATTACGTGTTACAAAAATATTCAAAAAATTATAAAATATATATTAAATATTATATTATCCAAAAACAAAAATATAATATTTTATATATATTAAAATGTATGTTTATTTCATGTAATTTAGATGTACCAAAAATATAAAAATGTATAAAAAGAAAATATATATTTGTTTTACAATTTGTAAATTATTTAATATATTAAATATTATTTAAATAAAAATAATATTCGATATACTAAATAATAATATATACAAAAAATTGTAAAAACTTATTATATAATTATATTACAAAATAACATTATATAAAATGTATTTTAAAAATTGTTTAAAAAATAAATACAAATGTTTACTTTTTGTCATAAAAAATCATAAACAATCAAAGTCAAACTATTTATAATAAACTAAAAACTATATTTACTCTACTATTACATGAGTATACTGCAAAAAAAGCACTGTTTTTTTTTAAAAAATTGTATGTAAAAAATATTGCTAATTTTCTAATTGTACGAGAAAAATGTATGTTAAAAATATATTATACTTTATAATAAATTTTGAACATCAAAATACCTGAATCATGTTTCTAATATCGTGATAAAATGTATAACAAAACCAAATAGTAACAAATAAAGTGTAAAACAAAAAACAGATGTATTGACCAATAAAAATATTTACAATAATAACTAACATACATCTCCTCTCTTATTTAAATGTACATACAAACTATAAAAATAAAATAACTAATCAATAATAAAAATTTACTATTCCTAACTCCCAAACCAACTAAACTCAGTAAAAATGCTGAATAATAAACCATCAAATTTACTGTTCAAACTCCAAAACCAACTAAACTCAGGGAAAGTGCTGGATAATAAACCATAATAAATTACTATTCCAACTCAACAACCAACTAAACTCAGGGAAATTGCTGGATAATAAACTAAATTAAATTACTATTCTGACTCTAAAACAAAAAAAACTCTGAGAAAATGCTGGATAATACACCAAAATAAATTACTATTCTAACTTCACAACCAAATAAACTCAGGGAAAGTGCTGGATAATAAACCAAATTAAATCACTATTCCAACTCCACAACCAAACAAACTCCGTGAATGTGCTGGATAATAAACCATAATAAATAACTATTCCAAATCCAACTAAACTCAGAGAAAGTGCTGGATAATAAAACTTAATAAATTTCTATTCCAACTCCAAAACCAATTAAACTCAGGGAAAGTGCTGGATAATAAAACAAATTAAATTACTATTCCATCTCCAAAACTAAATAAACTCAGGGAAAGTGCTGGATAATAAACAATAATAAATTACTATTCCAACTCCAAATTTATAATTAAAAAAAAACATTTTTTACCAACACAATTTTTATAATAAAATTATAAATCAATAAACTAATCATATTTCCCTAAATTTAATTTTTCTTTTTAAATAAATTTGAAAATCTATAAAAACAATTACCCAAAAATAAATTTAACCTCAAAATTTTGTAATTTTTTAAACATTTTAAAATTTAGGGGCATATCAGCAAGGTGATTATCGCCACTTTAGCGGGACTTTTTCCCGCTAAAGCGGCGATAATTTTATCGCCTTATCAACAAGCTGTCGCTAACTGCTGTTAGCGACAGCTTGTAGGCGATAGCGACCGGGTTGGGTGCAGCTTCGCATGCCAGCGATATTTATCGCTAATGGCATGCAAAGTAGGCGTTCCCCACCTAACAGCGACTGGAAACAGTCGCTGAGGTCGCTAACGCCTATCAGCGAGGCAGGGGCGGATTAGCGAACCAGCGCTAAACACGTTTAGCGCTGGTTTGCTAACACCTGGTCCCACCCTGACTTAGCCATGTAATCCAATGAGAGGTGGATTACATGGCTAAGTCCCCTCGCACTATCAGCAAGCTGAAACTGGGGAACAGTGTGAATATCGCCTGTTTTCAGGCGATATTCACACTGTTCTCCAAGGTTTCTATCGCTTTGGAGATTAGCATTGCTGATTGCACGCGATGCCTGGCGATAATTATCCAAGCGCTAATTGCGCTTTGCGATAATTATCGCCAGGCATTGCTGATAGGCCCCTTAAAATTAAAAAAAAAAATCAAAACTTCAAAAAGTAGTTTAATAAAAATATTTTTTTAAACAACATTCAAAAATTACTCCCCACCCTTATCCCCCATAAACCCAACATCCTACTCCTAATAATGTTTTTAAACATTTTACAAAATTTTACAAAATTTTAACAATTTTTTTTAATTACTCTCCACCCTTATCCCCTAAAACCCAACATCCCACTCCTAAAACTTTACAAAAATCTAAAAAATATTTAAATGTTAATGCAATTTTTTTAAATTACTCCCCACCCTTACCCCCTATAAACCCAACATCCCTCTACTAAATATTTTTAAAAATTTACAATATTTTTTAATTCATTTTTTAAAAATTGCTCCCCACCCTTATCTCCTATAAACCCAACATCCCGCTACTAAAACATTATTTATTTTTTTACATTTTTAAAATTTTAATCCAAACTTTTTAAATTACTCCCCACCCTTATCCCCAATAAACCCAACTCCTAAAACTTTTTAATTTTTTTTAATTTATTTTTTAAATTACTCCCCAACCCTTATCCCCTATAAACCCAACATCCAATAAAAAAAGATTACAAACATTTTAACATAATATTTCTATATAAAATATGTACTAACTAATACTAAATTAATGATAAAAATACCAACATTAAACAACAAAAAAAATCAATATTATTTACAACTGTATTTTTAACATCGAAATTTACAAAATAGATATTTCTGCATTACATTAAAATTGATATTTTTAACAACGAAAAAACGTACCTCAATATTTTGCACCATCGATATTCTTGACTCGATATTAAGGCAATTCAATATTTCTGTGTCGATATTCTGTCTCTGCACCCAATAAAACCATCACTAATGTCACCACCAATACTGTCATCAGCAAAACCAATGCCATCAATAACAATAACAGCAATGCCAACACCAATGACACCACCAGTACAAATAACACCACCAATATCTACACCACCACCACTTACTTCACTAATTCTGCCTCAGTACTACCACCATCACGAATATTACACCACTGTCAATACCACTAAAATGTTATATCCATCAATACCAATAACAATACCATCTTTAGCACTACTGTTACAAGCAATTCAGACACTACCAATACCCATTACAATTCTATCTCAACCAATATCACAATGAGCACCTCCATCGGTTTTACCAAAAATACCACCAATAGCTCCAATACAATAAATACCACCACCAGCAATACAAAGAGGTCCACCAATGCTACCAAAATCACTACAGCTAAAAAACACCAATTCCACCAGTAATACTAACATCAATACCACCACGATCACTACAGACACTATCAATACTACCACAAACATCACTGTTTCTATTACCAACAATAACACCAATCCAACCTCTTATAATATCATGACCACCAATGCCACCACCATCACCTATACCACCATTAGTATGGATATCAATTAATCAAAAAGGTACTTTATTCATCAACTAAATGCCATAAAAGCAGACATGTTATAAAAAAACAAAAATACATTTCATCAACATAGATTCAATTTATAAAACCTTGATCACATAAAAATGATAAAATAGGAGCATCTTTTATATCAATAAAAGGCCAGGATTCAGATTTTGAAGATACAAGGGATACATTATGTGAAGTGCGAAGTGCTAAGGATGAAAAAACCAGATGCAATGAGCAGTATGTCATAAAGTGCACGTTGCTAACTATGGGGCTCATTAGGATGGCGGGCGGAGGCACCTCCGCGGTGCTGTCGGTGGCGGAAAATGTCATTTTTCGCACGCCAGCAGCAGTCCTCATACCCGCCATATTACGATGGGCAAACATAGCCCATTTCCCGTCCGCGGTGGTGCAACGTGACCTGCCATAAAAATGCGCCTGCCACCACGGTGGTGTGAGCCAATAGAGACCCACCGCCGTGTGGAAGGACGTCCCGTCCACCGTACAAATCACGATGCCCCAAACAGCCCGTCACACCGCAGCGGAAAAACCACCCAACCAGAGACGGCGGAAGCACAACAGCGGAGCGCGAAAACAGACTCCCGGTCCCCTCCACCCGGTCCCGACCGCAATGGATCCAACTCTGCACGCCTTTCCGGTGCTGTACCTGCTCCACTACCAGCAAATAATAGCCCGTCGCGGACAACGCCGCAGGTACGCAATCACACAACTCCGCACACAACCACAACACACAACTACTGGGCTGACATACGGTTCCTGTCCACATCAGACACTCTGGTGGGGACAGGAACACATCCCCAAGTGTACCCACACATGTCCTACCTGTCACTAAATCACCCCTCCGCATCCGGGCCATCCATCAACCGCGAAATCACAGCAATGTCCCGGTCACGTCACCGCAGCGGTGCAGACGCGGGAAAACATGCACACAATGTAGTAGGCAGGGCCAGCGCCAGGCATGGGCAGTCCACAAAAATCATAGGGCCTCACCTTCACCCTTCACACACTACGCCCCCCACACCCATTAGGGGATATGCTGTGTGCTCCTCCTGTGCCCCCCCCAGCACAATTAACCAGCCAGGTGTACCCAGACCCTGCACCACACACACCAAACAACCAGGGAACCTGTCTCAGAAGGTGGGGGAGAAGAGGAACACCCTGCACAGAAGCTCAGGGGCAGGGCATTCCTTCTCCTCACACCTACCCCCCACTCATGTCAAGCAAACTGAGTCCAATCACAAAATGAACACTCACACTGCATATGAACAACCACTCAACTGTACACACTGCCTGGCAAGTCACCCAGACACACCCCACACTGACACACAGCCACATACACATACCAGATGTCAGCAGCAATGTAGGACAATAAATGGGCTAGGCAAAAGTGAGGTGGACAGTGCTGGAAAGTCATGGAGCAAGCCACAAAGCATGTGTACATCACATGCAAGAGAAGGAACATATCACACCACCCTTAGGCCATCAAATCAGACATGACTGGCACAGTGAGTGAAATTAAATCAAAGTGACCTCTGTGCAACAACTCAGGGAGACAGCAAGGCAAGCTATGCATAGGCACAGGAATGATAGGAAGTGTCTGAAGTCATACAGTGACCAGCCACACATCTGTGTCAACTTACTTGACATGTGTATGTCATCAGCACAACACACATGGTTCATTGTCACACTCCATGACTGTCAAACACAAGTAGGACCTCCACACATGCCCCTCCTCTACCCACCTCACACCTGTAACACTCCACACCTTTGAGAAAAACACATTATGGTGCAAATAAGGTCCTATGAGTTCACTGACAACCAACCACACACCCTGTGCTGCATCCACAAACAGCACACTCACACTCAGGGATGCCAGAACCAATGCAGACACAAAAACAACAGTCAAACACAAAGCTCACTACAACATCCACAGAAGTCCAACAAGCCCAGACATGTGCAGCCAAACAGTGGAAAGGCAATGTGTCCCTAGACAGAACATGAGTACACAACATTGTCACTCAGGAGCAATGCACAGACACCATACCCCAACACTAACAAGAAGTGCATCATCTCAAAACAATCAGGAACACAAACTGGGATCAATGAGACAATAAGCTAACACAGACAGACACACCACACCACCCATCAAGTCAACATGGTGTCATAGTGTACCACATGCATGCACATGCACAATCTTGACAAGTGACAGGTCAAAGATAGGAGGACATAGCACTAGTGTGCACTCAAAACAAGGCCAGCAACCAGAATATAACTTGCTGCATGTGACACACACAAGTAATCTACACTACACCTGCAACACACATCTGAATGCATCACAATGCACAAACAACTCACACACAATGTAATGCAAATAGAACATCACACACAGAGCATCTGTCAGCAGAAAGAGCCAACACAGCCCAAACACTGCATACATCCACAACAAAAACACAACAGATGCACATGCCAATACATCACATTGCAAACTTAGCTGGACATCAGGGGATGCACACCAGGCAAGTACAAGGCAATATACACTGACAGCACTGCATGCAGGCCAAGCAGTGTGTGCACACCAACCAAATCAGTAGCACACACATCTCAGTGTCACACCATGTACTCCCACAACACAAAGCAGCACAGCGCACAGACAACATCACACTCTGGAAGGGTAGCAGTACCTCACCAAACACACATACAGCTAACCCAACAATCACAGATGCACAACTCAAGGACACCCAGGTGCAAACAACATGAACAGAGGACTGTGCAGCATAAACAGTTGCACTGCACATGAGCAACCATGACTGCAAACCAGTACAAGAAAATCACACATAACCATATGTGAAACTGTCCTGAGTGGCACATTGGTCCTGTGCACAGATCAGCACCACAAAGCACAGTGTAACTAATCAAGTGGTGAGGAGGCTCACACACTGGCAACCCAAGGGGATAGGTGACATGATAGTGAAGTGGTGTGTACGTCAGTAGTGGACAGGTCAGGAGTGTACTATACACAAATACATGGAGGAGTCACTCACAATGGGTAGGCTTCAGAAGCAAAGCTAGGGGATGGTATGACTCCACATACCATACTGGAGCCAAAAATGGCTCAAGTGACAGCAATGCATGAGAAAACTCACCAACAATGTCAGTGTGGCATAGTAGGTCTGCACAGTGAGCACAAACAGTAACAAGACACATGGCTGATCAACAAAACACAACACAGACTTGGCTGTCACACACTCTGCATACTCACAACTGGCAGCAACAACAAGTAGGTGTCCCCCGGGACTGCAAGGACACACCAACACACTGCACAGTGCACAACCTACAACTCCCACATGTGCACACAATCACAAGCACAGGGCTGACAAATCAAACAAACAGGTACTCAGCTCCTGGGTGATACATGTGTGCAGTTGGCATTGCAGGGGCACACACACATCAATACTACTTACCAAGTCACCCCCTTCACACTTCATGACCACTCAAGTATAACATTCAAATGTACCCATGTGACTAGGAAGACAGGCCATCACAAGATGACCATACACCAACACTGCTGTTCACACATCAAGAAAGATCACACACACATGATGGACCTTGGCCAGCCTGCCTACAATCCTGTGGATAGAATTCCCCTCTGTGCTGGTAGTGCATCCTAACATGTCATGTGTACAATTTAGCAAACCTGACCATAGAATGATTAGGATAACAGTAGGTCATCACAAACAACCATCATTGCACCCCCAAGCTTCAGAGTCAAGAAGAACTGAAGTGCCTGTCACCTCTGGTAAACTCTGAAAAAGTTAAACAAGCCATTGGCAATGTTAAAGTGGCATACAGATCATGTGTCACATTAAACCATACCCATACATAATACATTTTTATATAGCAAGGACACTGACAAAGCAGACAACAGGAGTAACTGTCTTTATTACATATTACCCAGATAGGCATCAAAAGTAGACAAGAGCAAGGCCAGTGGCCAGTCCTTAGCTCAAAGTAGGCACATGTGTGCATGAGAACCTGCACAGGGAATGGGCAAACAAAGTGAAAAACTGCAAGGCCAGTGGCCAGTCCACAGTTCAAAGTAGGCACATGTGTGCATGAGAACCTGCACATGGAATGGGCAAACAAAGTGAAAAACAGCAAGGCCAGTGGCCAGTCCACAGTTCAAAGTAAGCACATGTGTGCATGAGAACCTGCACAGGGAATGGGCATCCATGGTTACAAACAGCAAGGCCAGTGGCCAGTCCACAGCTCAAAGTAGGCACATGTGTGCATGAAAACCTGCACAGTGTATGGGCATCCATGGTTACAAACAGCAAGGCCAGTGCCCAGTCCACAGCTCAAAGTAGGCACATGTGTGCATGAGAACCTGCACAGGGAATGGCATCCATGGTTACAAACAGCAAGGCCAGTGGCCAGTCCATAGCTCAAAGTAGGCACATGTGTACATGAGAACCTGCACAGGGAATGGGCAAACAAAGTGAAAAACAGCAAGGCCAGTGGCCAGTCCACAGTTCAAAGTAGGCACATGTGTGCATGAGAACCTGCACATGGAATGGGCATCCATGGTTACAAACAGCAAGGCCAGTGGCCAGTCCATAGCTCAAAGTAGGCACATGTGTGCATGAGAACCTGCACAGGGAATGGGTGAGACTGTACACTGCCATGGTCAGCAACACAGCTAGGGGGAGAACAATGGGCAGTCCAGGAACCACTGTGGGAGAGACAGGTGTGGGAGGGGGACTCAGCCTCAGACTTGGCTGTCAGTTGAAGTGGGAGGTGGCTGATTGTCGGGCACAGTTGGAGGACTAGACCTGGGAGAGAGAGGACCAGCTGAGGTAGAGGCATCAGTGGCTTTGTGAGCCGGAGGGCTGCTTGGACCGGGTTGTGTGGTGGCACGTGGAGGTGGAGACATGCTGCCGTGAGACACAGTGTGTGAGGGAGAATGTAGAGGGGTGCCTTTCCACTTCTTGGGGATTCGATAGGTAAGTTTGGTCTTGGTATGAGTGGGAGGTGGGGCGGGCACAACAGGCACACTCTCCACCAAAGGTGCATCAGGTGCAGGCGGTGGCCCTCCCTCTGGGGATCTGCTGGATCCGGCGGTACGCTTGGCCTGGCCTTGCCTTTTCCCCTCCATCCCCTTTTGACCAGGTGAAACCCCTACAGTGCCCCCCTTTCCCAGCTTCACAGGGGTGTGGGTGGGAGTTGAGGTTGTGGGTGAATATGCCTTAGAGGGCTTTTCTGCAGACTCTTAGCAGGCACCAGCTTCACAGCAGGCACGGCAACTGTCTGCTTCTCTTTTGGAGACACTTTTGGGATGGGAGGGTCCTTGAATGGGGATGATTTTGAGGCATGTGAGCCTGAGGCCTGCTTCTTGGCTTGATGCCCCTGAGTGTCACCTGAAGGGCTTTTGCGTTTGCACTCCGGGGTGACTTTGGTTGGTTTGGGGGATGGTGTCTGAGCTATGGCCCGCTTGGGGTGCTGCTGTTGTGTGCTGTGTGTGGTGTACCTTGAGCCTGAGGGCTGTGGTGTGTGGTCACGCTCGTCAGATGTAGCCACTGGCAGGGGGGTGGCCGAAGGGACTGGAGCTGGACTCTGAGCCTGTGACAGCCGAATGGCTGCCGTCACTGTGGAGGACAAAGACTGGACAGTCCTGTGTAGCCCACCCACGTCTGAATGAATGCCCTCCATGAAGGCAACTACCTGTGCCAACTTCTTGTCATGGTCTAGGAAGGCATTCAGGAGAGTTGTCTGACCCACACACAGCTGGCGCAAAAGGTCCACAGCCTCAACACTGAGGGCAGCAAGGGAGACAGGGGCAGCGGTGCCTGGGGGGAAGGACACTCTTCCCTTCTTATTGGTGTTAACACGGGCAGCACTAGTGGAAGTAGCTGGGAGGCTGGGCACTGGACGATGTGTGGTGGAAGAGGAGGCAGATTTCCCACTCCCTGTGCCCGCCAACATCGATGAGTCACCGCTGACGTCAGATGACGTTGAGGTTGGTGTCTCTGGCTGTGATTCCTCAAGCACACTCCTGTCCCCCTCTGAGGCGCTGGTCACATCAGTGTCAGTGTGCTCATGTGAAGCAGTCGTGCCTGATGCCTCACCACTGGTGTCCGTCCCCTGTCCTTCCGTGCCCTCGGTAGATGCTGCAAGAGACAGAGACGTAGGTACAGTGTAGTGCCATACCCACACACATCATATGCCAGCAACACACAAAACAAGATGGTGATACCCCCATGTTGCACACCACCCTGTGCTGTCACATTGTGCAACCTTAATTCAGAAATCAAAAATCGCATGGTAACATGCAAACTTGGCATAATTGACCCATGTGATGTCCACACAGACAAACAGCTGGCCCGTGCCTCCGTGTAACCAGACATACAGATCCCTCTGAGCATACCTAGGTCCCTGTGGGTGAATGTACATCCCAACATGTTGTCACAGTCACATATGGAGTCACCATAAGGGGACAACACAGATACAGACTCCAAAATATAATTTTGCAATGGCCATGAGCTCATGCCATTCACCATGTCGTGCTTTGGGGCACAACTACAGTTGCACATTGGTGTCAGATGTGTAGTTCTCACAATTTTGAGGTCGGGCACTGCACACTTTGATGAAAGCACACTCAGATGAGGCACACTGCCGGTCACTGCCATGGGATGTCCCTGACTCCCCCAATGCAGCCAATGCCATAAGCCCACAACACAGAATGCAACGTCAAGGGCCATTACATCAATGACATGAGAAAGTACATGTAGCGAATATGCATGACAGCTGCACCCAACAGAGAGGCCACTCACAAGCCCATGCATCACAATAGCAACATCACAGAGCTCAGCACTGGCTCAGGCTTGGAATACATGCAGTCACTCACAACCAAAGTCACCCTTCCCAGAATACTCACCCCCAGCTTGCTGCTGATGGTCCTTTAAACGTGCATCCAGCTCTGGCTGTGTCACAGCCAAGATGCGGGCCATTAGTGGTGTCATGCTCCTACGCGCCAACCTGCCAGTCCGAGGGAGCAGCCCCAGTGTCATCTCTGCCATGTTTTTGCTCAGCCGGCAGATGTCATCCCACCTCTTGTGACAGTGTGTGTGTCATCGGTTGGAGACACCCAGAGCCCGCACCTTGCGTGCAATGGCCCTCCATACGGCCTTACGCTGGTGGACTTTGAGCTGCAGGCATGGGAGACAAGGAGAGCAAATTTCAGTGACACTGGGTTATGTATCACTATCTCTCAGTACAGGAGCATGCACAAACTCAGCACAGCTTCACAGATATGTTTAGCAGAGAAAATACAGCATGGCACGTAGTACATGAGCATGGGATAATCATAACAAAATGCATGCAGGTATGAGGATGGACACAGTACCTGCCCATCTCATACACATGCTGAATGGCAGCACAGAAAGCAATGTGAAGGAGGCCCACATCTGCGATTCAGTTTGTGAGTGAGCAAGACATACATCACATTGGAAATGATGTGTCGGGGCAGACTCACTGTGTCCAACACTGCACACCCCCCAATGTCCTTGCCCTGTGAATGGCTCACTGTGTCATGGAGGTCACATTTAGGGACATGATCTTACAGTCTCAAACCCTTCTCACAAGGTCTGTCTTGTGCAATACACAGGCCTGAGATAGCTCTTTGATGGATAGGGTAGCAGACAACCCATATGTCTCACTCTGTCCATTCAGTGATGGGTCCTTGTCAAATTGGGCAGTGACTGTGCAGGCCAGGGGGGCTCACACTGAGGTTTAACGTGGGCCATGAGAACATTCACATGCAGGTACAATATGAGAGGGCAAACAGTGCCTACACATGCGAGTCTGAACACAGGGTGAAAACAATGGGAGGATGATATTTTCAAAGTACAGCAATCTGAGGTGTCATATGTGTATTATTTGCCAAGAGTGTCACCCTCAGGCATTTCACTCTTGTGCATAATGCTTACATATCCATGGTGGCAATATAGAGTCAAACACACTTCCATCAGTACCCTCTGGACGTAAAGTCTGTCTCATTTCACAAATGAGGCTGTGAAAAACCTCATGGACTCAAAGATCCATTAGCACAGGCAAAGTCTATCCTGACTCCCACTTTCTATACTTGCAGTGTCACTGTATGGCTGCAAAAAGACTGCATGTCCCTCCCATCCTGAAATGCAGCCCGGGGAATGTGTGAATTAGGCTACAAACCCCATTTCCCTGAAGTCAGCATGCTAGGCAGTGTATCACACAAACCCACACTCTCAGGCACATACTGCAGCAGATCAACTTCATGTGTGCACTCCCTGCACTCTCACTTCCACTCTGAAACATTTACCAGGACATCTGGAGCACCATTTAGCCTCCCATACTGTGTGAGCACCTCGTCCACCAGGACCTCCACCTCCTCTGTGGTGAAGGGACGGGCCCTGATGTTCTCAGTCCTTGCCATCACTGGGTCCAAAAGACAGGAGCAGCAGCAGTTGGTGGTGAAGAGTGTCAGTCAGCAGTGTCTGGGTCCAGGAGACAGGAGCAGCAGCAGTTGGTGGTGAAGAGTGTCAGTCAGCAGTGTCTGGGTCCAGGAGACAGGAGCAGCAGCAGTTGGTGGTGAAGAGTGTCAGTCAGCAGCGTCTGAGTTCAGGAGACAGGAGCAGCAGCAGTTGGTGGTGAAGAGTGTCAGCCAGCGGTGTCTGGAAGCAGTGGAAATGTGAGGCTCTCTCCCACACATATATAGCCCCCTGGGGTAGTTTCTGTGGTTCTAAGCTGCGGCAATTGGTGTTCCAGCTCAGCTTTTTTCAAATGCATCCAATGACCGGCCCCGCGGTAGCAGAGCATGCATACCGCGATTTTCAAAATTCCATTTGGCTACCGTGAATGCGGTTCCCATTGGCTGTAATGAATGAATGAATACATTTATTTATTGCACAGTTACTTAAAACCATTTGCAATGTACCAACATGTTTTAAAAGAGCAAGATAGATAAAAGATCATCGAGATTTTAAAAGAAATTTCATATACAGTTATAACCAATCTCAGTACTTAAAAGATGCCATAAGGAAATTGTAAAAACTGAGTAGTTAATTCTATAGGATACATTGAACTGCCCTCATTGAGTCTGTTTTCTTAAATTGCGAGGGATTTATTCTTTTACCAGTCTGAGTCGAGCTTCCTCCATATATCTTCCAAATCGGGCCAGTTCAGTCGGTAGGGTGCATGCGAACAGCGCCGCGACACCTTCTGTTACTGTCCGCGCTCCTTTGCTTAACCATATTGGCTTTAGTAGTTTCCGGCGGAGTTGTATCAGGCCTGGACAGCAACAGATCAAGTGGGTTAATGATTCCGATTTATGATCACAGATTCTGCAGCTGACTTTCTGGTCGAGAGCTTTCCACCCCGGATTCAGTTCTTTTATTGGAAGAGGGACTAGTCTGGCCCACTGGATGTTTTTTAGGGCCTTTCTTCCCAGTGCTTGATATAAGTAGGGCTGGGCTTTGTGCTCCATGTGTGTGGCAGCCATCCCGGGAGGGCCTCTACCACTCTCAAAGTGAGCCTGGTCTATTTTTCTAGTTAATAGGTAGCATTGTTTGTTAATTTCCTTTCTGATGGCTGGGTAGGAAACGACATCTTGGACCCAGTTCTGTGTTGCCAGGCCTAGGGTTTCTACCACCTCATGCATGTATGCCTGCCATGGGTTTGCTGATCCACCATAAATGGATTTTAGCATGCTTTTCAGGCTCCCTTCTGGGGCTTTGAGTACTTGGTAGTAGTATTTAGCATGCGCTCCTAGGCATTCTTTGCTCTGCTGCACCAAGCCGAACTCCAGGCGAATCCAGCTGTTGCGGGTATAATTTGGTAATTTAAATATGCGTTTGTACGCCAGACATTGCGCTTTTTCCATCATTATGTGCATTTTACCCGGGAAGGCCTGCTGAGCGTAGCCCGCAATCGCCCTTATTTTGGCCTGTAACACCTTTCTGATTGGGATGGTCGTTGGGCTTTGCATCTTCTCCTGCAGTTTGCATAGTGCGAAGATTGTGGACTTTACTTTCGATTTCATTTTGCTCACGTGCAAGCACGCTTTGCCCGAGTCACATAGCCAGCATCCAAGGTAGTTGTATGACTTTGATACAGTGATTGGCACTTCACCTACATGCCATTTGAGGAGTGTTTTTTTTGGATAACTCCCGAAAATCAAAACTTTGGTCTTTTCCGAGTTTAATACCAACTCGTTGGTCCGGTTGTAGGCATTTAAGGCGTCTAGACCCCTTTGTAATCCGATTTTTGTATGGTCCATCACCACTAGGTCATCCGCATATTGTAAGATTTGGAGTCTGCTACTTCCAATTTTTGGGACTGCGAGGTTGGCGTTTTGCAGCTTCTTGCCCAAGTCTGCTGTGTATAAGTTGAAGAGGGTTAGGGCTAAAACGCAACCCTGTTTTAAGCCCCGGTTTGTGAAGCACTTTCTCGTGACGGTGTTGTTTGTTAGTTTGACTTTAATCCAGGTATTGCTGTATAGGGAAATGATAGCATTGAGGAGGTCAGATGGAATTTGCCAATCGCACAATTTGAACCAGAGCTTGCCACGTGGGACACCATCAAAAGCTGCAGAATAGTCAATGAAGCAGGCAAAGAGGGTTTTTTTATTTATTACAATTGCTTGCTGGCTTAAGTATGATATGGCCGTTATGTTGTCACTTGTCGAACATCCTTTGCAGAACCCCGTTTGATACGGAGGGAGGATTTCATGTTTGTCGACCCATCTGTTTAGCTCAGTCAGCAGGGTATTAGCATAAGCTTTTCCTTCAATGTCCAGTAAGGCGATTAATCTATAATTTTTTGGATCTGTGTTGTCACCCTTTTTGTAGATGGGTTGCAGGATCGACCCACGCCACGAGTCTGGCACCTTGGACTGTAACCGGCATTCGGTGAATAAGTTGGATAATATTCTCCCCCAGTAGGTTGGGTCTTCCCTGAACATAGCCCCCGGTAGGTCGTTGGATCCGGGTGCCCCGTCTTTCCTAATCTTTTTGATTACTTTTCGACCGCTGCCACTCCTTTATCGTTGCTCACGACCCCCGAAGTGTATACCGCTCCTTTATTTATGCTCTCTTCGTGGGCGTTAGTTGTCCGGTCTGTGACTGTGCCAATTTCCTTTTCTACATAGATTGCTGAAACGTGTCTCAACCATGCCTCGGCATCAACGGAGTTACCCCGATCTATTTTGTCGTTGTCCAGCTGGGCTATGTATTGCCAGAGTTGTCGGTGTTTGTGCGGTTTTGTTAGCTCGTGGATCTTGATCCATTCTTCGTCCTGCTTGGTTTGCTTGAGAGTCCATAGCAGTTGTTTCCGCTCTTTATGCAGTTTATTACGCTTATCCAGCGTTTTTTTCGATGCTTCGATCTTGTGAGCTTTTTTTGCCTTATTAAGGCTGCGAGTGATCTCTCTGAGTTTTGGGTTGTTAAGCGTTGTGTGTGTGTTGGCTTTCTCTTTTATTTTAGACTCTATTTCCGTGTTTTTAGACAACGCTGTTTTCAAGTCCGTGATCCATTCTGACCAGTTTTCCAATTTGGGCTCGATGCCGACAATAGGGCCTGTGGCTTCTTGATGTTCTTTCCAGGCCTTGAATACCGTGGTGTTGTACTTGTTCCATTTTATTCTTCTCAGCAGGGCATGTTCCTCGGTTCCTGTAGAATGGGATATCGTTGTAATGCATCCCCTTTGCGTGATTTCGATATTCAGTTCAATCTGCAGGATTGCGTGATCGCTCATGTCATTTGATTTAATTTCAAAGTTTGCAAATTTGCGAGCTAAGCGATCGCACAAGAAAATATAGTCAATTGTGGAGCAATTTTTAAATGTGGTTAACCCTTGGTTTTTTGTGGTTGAACCCTGTTGTAACTTTTCGGCTGAGTGTAGATCGTAGTCCCATAGGAAATGGTTAAACGTCCTTTCTGCCTTGGATAAGTGCCTCTTCTCATTCCGGTTAATTCCTAAATCGTGCAAGTTGAAGTCTCCCACCAGCATTTTTTTGGCAATATGTGCGTACATAAAGTTTCCTGTATTGTTGTAACCATGGTTTCTGTCGCCTCTAGTTTAGATGGGCCGGTGGCATTTAGATATATGTTGATTAAAAGGAACGAGACATTTTTCTCTCTGTGCCCTTTGCCCTCGAATAGTAGTGCCTGCAGCATATTTGAGCCTGTGTTCACGGTCCTCACAATTAACTGTTTTGCGTGTTTTACATAGGTCGAAATCCCTCCAGAGGGTCATCCATAATGGTTGTGTTTGGTGGCTGGCTTGTGGAAGCCAGCGTATCCTGCGATGTGAACCGGCTCTATAGCCCAGGTTTCTTGTAGGCATATGATGTCATTCTCTAGAAGTTTATTTATGGCCGAGCCGTGTTTGAGAGCTTTTTGTAGTCCCGCCACGTTCCAGGAGGCCAGTTTCAGATTGTGAAAAGGAGTTTGAAGTGGGTCTGAAGGGCCTGTGTGTCCCTCTATGTTCACTTTTGGGTCTAGTGTACTGTCATGCGGCACTTGGCTGATCCTCCAAGGGTTGCCAATATGTTCTTTTGGTCAGGTGCGACGCGTGTGGCACTGTGTGTCGCTGTATTTCGTGTTGTTTTGCCCCCTCCAGCAGATTTTCTGGGGTTCCTCGGCTTTAATAATTCTGTTCGTTCTCGTTCTCTCCTTTGTACTTACAGATATACTTAGATTTTTGTAACGCTGGGCTGGTTGCCACTTTGTGATTCCTCTCAATATACTGTGATTGGGTTCCTTGTGGTTCTTTGTGCCGTGGTCGGTGTTTGATAGTTCAAGTAAGACTAATGGATATTTTTCTTGTTCTGGAGTCAAGATTGCTATTAACCAGTTTGTAAAAGTTTCTTTTTCCTGGAGTACTGCCTCTGCTATGTGATGGTTAGTCCAGGTCACTACTGTTTGCTCCTGGGTGAGATCATCTTCACCTGCTTCAAAGTGGACGCTCTCTATCTCTGCACTTGTGACATAGGACAGTGATGGTATGTAATGAAGGAGCTTTAGTAAATTGCTCCTATTTAAGATGTCGTGTCTGCCCTTTGATTTGTATAACGGATGGAAGATGCTTCGATTTGCTACTCCACTATCAGTAGCCTCAGTTTTGGTTCCTACCGCATCAAATGGGTTATTGGTTGCTTCCCCCATTCTCTCCTTTGTGATGGTGGGTATGCCAGGGTGTGAGAGCTGGTAATGCATCTTACCTTCACCCGTTATTTTTTTGGATTGTTCTGCGGTTGTTTTTTTCCCGGCGGGGAGCTATTATGTCCGATGTGTCAGTTTTTACTACCTCCACTTCTTCGGGCTTCTCCTGTGGTTCTTTGGTGTCTTGGCCAATTGTGCTGCTTGCCGTGACCTGGATGCCTCTTGGCTGGATGTTTGTTTTTAGTGGTTTCTTAAATATTAGATATATTTGTTTGTTCATTTGCGGGTCCAATTTTTGGACTGGTTTTGACTCAGGTTCTTTTAAGACATAGGTGGCAGACCCCAACAGCGTTTCATTTGTGAGCTTTTTTCGCGCTTCTTTTGCTTTCTTAATCTCTTCTTCGTGCGCCTTGTCAGGTTCATCTTTGTGAGTTGGATTGTGATTTCCCGATTATCCTCTATATTTGGAGATACTGTGGTAGCTATCAAATTCACCTGTGTAGGACCGTTTGAGTTACCCCGTTTTTCCATGTTCTTAGATTTTTCGGTGGTAGTTAGTCTTATTTTTTCTTTTTCGTTCTTTGGTTCTGTCTCTAGGTTTGCGCAAACCTTATATAATTCTTTGTTTGTTTCGTTGTGCTGGAGTCTTGCAAGAACGGTAGTGTGTTTGACATCAGTTACTCTCAACTTTAGATCCTCGATGAGAGTAGACATGATTTCTGGGATTATTGCTAGTTTGTCAAGTGTAGGGCCGCAGGCGCACTCAGTGTTTATTGTGGCTGCATAAGCTTGTGCTCGTGTGATTAAAGAATTTAGGTTCGCCAATCTTTGATCAATCCCTGTGATTGCGTTTGCTACGATGTTAAGCAGGTCTACTTGTACGTCCATTTTATTTGAATGGTAGTTCAATGCTTCCAGAGTAAGTTGTGAGGTTTTGAAGAAGAGGTCCCATATGGTTCCAGAGTCCATTGCTGGCACTGTAGTGGGTTTTATTGTAAAAGCCTCGGTGTGGTTGATGTTGTCGGTGTCGGGAGTTTGACACAGATCCCTCCCTTTGGGTGAATGTTTTTGTTTTGGTCCAGGAGAGTTTGTTATTTTTAAGTTTTTTCCTGGGCCTGGCTGACTTCTATGCTTTCCAAATGATGTGTTTCCTTGATTTGCCTTGGGGTTTGATAGTTGATTTTTACTTGAACCTCAATTGGTTGATGACCCTTGGCGCTGGCAAATTGATCATGCATTGTATGTTGCGTTGGGCGGTCAGACTCTTCTTGTAGGCACTGTGAGAGATTGATAGGTCTCGGGGATTGCGAGTGTTTATCTCCAGTTAAGACACCTTCCCATTCCGTTGCGTGCCCCCATGGGTTATCTTTTTGTATAGCTGGTTCTCGAGCCACAACTGGGCGTGTTGGTGTTGATGTAGAAAATATTTGAGCGTTTGGCACTTGCATAACTAGTGAGCCCTCAGTTGTGTTTTCTCTTGTTGAGAGGACTGGTGTTAATGGTGCTGGCAGCTGGTTCTCTTTTCCTTGGTTGGTGAGCATTGTACCTGCGGGGTCCTTTAGGAAGTCTATCTTACTCGGTGCATTGTTTGCCCTTGCGAAAATGCGGAACACCGGTGAAATTAGAGGTTGCTCTTCCCTTGTGACGTTTCCTTTGTTATTGTTGCTCGCAGTTGTCCCTAGTGATTTTCTTTTCCTCTTTAATGGAGGGAAGGGTGCTCTGGTTCTTTCTCTACCCGACCTCATGCTTGGCCAACCAGCAACCGGACCACGCGCCCCTTGTTTGCGTCGCCCTTGCTGGCTGTAGGCCCCCTTGACTTGGTGGGGAGAGGTGGTCGGGTATGCGGGTGATCGGCTTGTCAGTTGACTGACTTTTCCTCCGCCTCCTTTCTCGGCCAGCAACTCTGGCACACACGCACACAGATTGCTTCCCACAAAAGAGAAATGTGAGGAATGTGAGAGGGTGGGTATCTGCCCCCTTCGGCGGGGGTTGAATGAATGTGGTGATAGCCGGGTCACAGGATTAGCCCCCAGCCCCACCCTGGCTCTGTTCGGTTCAATAGTTTTCAGCTCAGTAGGTTTAGTTCAGATCAATGCAGATCTGTTCAGTACAGTTTGGTGCTTGGCTTATTTGGCTCGCTCACCTTACTCCCCTTGATCGCCTCTCCTCTGCTCAGACTCAGGCACTTCCGTGGCATGCGTGCTGTGAACGCCCCGTGTACTCTGCCGCACAGACTACCCGGGCGAACTCCTGTGTCACTTCTCCTCCACCGCGCCTCCTGCAAGGACCAGTTAGGAAGTCAGCGGGAGCCGCGAGGCACAGCGGGGCGCAGCGGCCTGTCTGTGGTCTCAGTCTGCCGGGCAAGGGTAATTTGCAGTTTTGCAGTGCAGGGTGCAGGGTGGCGGTGGATGCGGCAGACGCTGCAAGCCGTGGCGTGTGGCACACCGGTACCGGCACCCGCCTACCCCGGCAGCTCCTCGCTCCTCCTCACCTGCACACCGGCGACTCCTGCTCCTTCCCCCATCACTCCTCGCTCCTTCAGCAACGGCTGTGGTGGGAAACTCCTGCGGGAAAACTCCTGCGGCTCCCCCACCTGCCGCCTGCCTCCCTGTTGCTCAGACACAGTGAAAGCTCGGGAACCACGGAAAACCCGGAGTGGCTGTAAGGGCATGGGCATTGGCGGTGACACACCGCAGGGGCCAGGCGGTCGCTACCGCGATCGTGTATCTTTCAATTGCATCCAATGCCCGGCCCCGCGGTAGCGGAGCACGCCTACCGCGATTTTCAAAATTGCATTTGGCTACAGCGATTGCGGTTCCCATTGGCTGTAAGGGCATGGCCATTGGCGGTGACACACTGCAGGGGCCAGGCGGTCGCTACCGCGATATGGCTGCCATACATTGGTGCCTATGACCGTGATTTGGGTGGCGGAGCATGCCAACCGCCATTTCCAAATCTGTATTTCACTACCGCGGATGCGGGTCCCATTGGCTGTAAGGGCATGGCCAATGGCGGTGACACACCGCAGGGGCCAGGCGGTCGCTACCGCAATATGGCTGACATACATTGGTGCCTATGACCGTGATTTGGGTGGCGGAGCATGCCAACCGCCATTTCCAAACCTGTATTTCACTACCGCGGATGCGGGTCCCATTGGCTGTAAGGGCATGGGCATTGGCGGTGACACGCCGAAGAGGCCAGGCGGTCGCTACCGCGATATGGCTGACATACATTGGTGCCTATGACCGTGATTTGGGTGGCAGAGCATGCCAACCGCCATTTCCAAATCTGTATTTCACTACCGCGGATGCGGGTCCCATTGGCTGTAAGGGCATGGGCATTGGCGGTGACACACCGCAGGGGCCAGGCGGTCGCTACCGCGATATGGCTGATATACATTGGTGCCTATGACCGTGATTTGGGTGGCGGAGCACGTTAACAGCACCTATGGACACATCATGCTGTGTCAATGGCAATGGCCAGTTCTCAACAGTGTACAGTAGACACCTGATTCATGACACAAGATAGTGCAAACAATGCTAGTGTAACATTTAGCCCACTGCTGACTACACATGCCATGTCAGTGCACATGATTGCAAACATTGGCATGTACTCCCTCATGTCACTTATGATATTGTTGTGCATGTACACAGATCAGTGGTGTGATGGACTCTCCAATGTGTACACATGTCAATGTGTGATCTGGCTACGCAACACACAGTGATGAAGGTCTGACTACACAATGTGCATATTTCACTGTGTAGTTTGCTTTGCTCATGTACATACTTGATCTTAATACACAGACTGTGCTCATTGTGTTGCTGATGTGTGCCCTGTTCGACTTATGCAAGAAGGTTTGGCAGGTACAGCAGCTAGGTAGGAGCCAACAGTGTTGCTGTTTCACACATATGCTGTATGAACTACTCTCAGGGCTGGTTACGCAAGATGTGGACATGTCCCTTTGGGCATTCACATAGTCTGAATCTGTTTGGGAGGTATTCACTGTGTGAAAACTGGACAGGTGTATGACTAGTGTAGCTGAAGGTGTCCCCACATGTAAGTTGTGCTGTAAGCTGAAGTGTGATGCCAGTCATTGTTGGCGCTGTGTCAGTCAAAACGTAAGATGTTGCACACATCTCATGGTGGATTGCATTGACATGTGTCCCCTTTCATCTCACCTAGGAGGTGACCAAATGTGCATCGTCCCTTCACAGTGCTGGCGGACATGGAGGATGAGGACATCATCCAGAAATTCCGTCTGGATCGACCCACCCTACAAGACCTATGTGCTCTGTTGGAGCCCCACCTGCGGCCTCGCAGAACATATCCGACTGCTTTCACACCAACGTCTAAGGTGATGGCGGCCCTGCATTTTTTGGCTACTGGATCATTCCAGTACACGGTGTCCAGCGCAGGTGGGATGTCACAACCTATGTTCAGCATGGTGCTACGTGATGTCCTGTCCGCTATGATGACCTACAAGGACAGATACGTCCATTTCCCCAGGAGGCATGAATTGGCGGATGTGAAGTCTGATGTCTATGCCCTTGGCCACATCCCTAATGTTGTTGGTGCCATTGACTGCACACATGTTGGCCTGGTTCCACCACAGGCACGTGAGCACATCTACAGGAATAGGAAACATTTCCATTCCATCAATGTGCAAGTGGTGTGCCAGGCGGATATGATAATCTCACATGTCTGTGCCAAATTTCCCGGCTCTGCTTAAGACTCGTACATCATGCGTAACAGCATTGTGCCACAGCTGATGGCAAATCTGCTCCCGGAGCGTGCATGGATTGTGGGTGAGTACGCAAGGTGAAGTAGCGTGCTGTATGTGTGACATGCTGTCTTCTGCCACAGTAATGTTACAAGTTTGTTCTGTGTCTCTCACACCTAGGTGACTCTGCACATCCCAACCGGCCTTGGTTGCTGAGCCCACTGTGGAATCCCAGGACCCCGAGTGAAGTCAGCTACAATGATGCACATGGGAGGACCCGTCGTGTGGTGGAGCGTACTTTTGGTCTCCTGAAGTCACGATTTCGCTGCCTGGACAAGACCGGAGGTGCACTGATGTACTCTCCCCAGAAGGTGTTTCAGATCATAGTTGCATGCTGCATGCTCCACAACCTGGGGGCCGATTCCGATTCGGGACGGAAATCTCTCCGACCGAGCCGGACCCGGAGAGATTTCCGACCGAATCGGACCCTAGCAGTCCGACCGAGCGAGTACGATGCGGCCGTATGCTGCCCGACTCGATTCGGTCAGACTCCCATTGAAGTCAATGGGAGCCGGTCATACAACGCGTACGCGGGCTCCCATTGACTCCATGGGTGCGAGGCAAACAAGGGCGCCCCCTACAGCGGGTACGCGTCGAAGCGGGTCGCGCCATACATGCACAGGTAGGTGGGACCCATGGGTCCCCCCTGTGTGCAACTCGCACGGCTACGCGTACAGGGGGGTCCGACACAGACCCCCAAAGTGCGGCTCCGACTGCTCTTTCGAGCCGGACGGCGCGAGTCGGTCGGACTGCTCGCGGCGCACATCGTACGTACCCGGCCGGGAAACGTCTCCATTGCGCGGTGCGAGTCGTGTCCGTGCGAGTCGGTCGGAGCGGTTGAGTCCCGCGAACGAGTCGGTCGGCGATTTCGCGTCCGCTCGCATCGTACTCGCTCGCCCGGACGCACGTCCGACTCGGTCGGGAAACAGGGCTCCGAATCGGATCCGGTAATGCTGAGTCCGATTCGGAGCCCTACCGGCCGAGATCGGAATCGGCCCCCTGGCCTTGCGCAAGGAGATTCCCCTGCTCCTGGACGTTGATGAGCAGCCGAGGTCACCGCCTGCAAACCCACCCATGTCCAGTGACGAGGATAGTGGAGAGAAGGAAGGTGTTGACCTGCGTCAACAGCTCATCAACCGCTACTTCCCTTGAAGGTGAGTGAAAACATACAACGGTGCCATTGTCTGCTGATTGTGTTGTTGGTGAAAAGGCCTAGGGGAGATTTGTGACTGCTGCCTGTTGTAGTCTCTGTGCTGGGTGCTAATGTTTCTGGGACAGGGTAGTTATGCCCAGCTACAGGATGTCTATGTCGGTACTGTTGCTCATTGTAATGTTTGCAGATTTGAGTACCTTGATGACAAGTGTTGTGTAATGGCTGTGATGCCATCACCTGACAAGTGAATATTGTTCTTTTATGTTTTTCTAGGTCCCTTCTGCCTCTCAATGCCTCCAAAGAATCCGTGCTCCTGGTACAGTGTAATCCCAGTCAACATTGTACAACCTGTAATAAACATGGAGCTGACACGAGAACATAGGTGTGTAAGGAGTGTTTATTTACAATGGGTATATGTGACAGGGAAGTGAATATTTGCAAACAGGTGAAAAGTGAATCAATGAGTTGTCAGTGATGGTAGATGAGACAATAGAGTAGTCACCACATTGTTGTGGTGACACAGTCCAACAGACGCATGCCATTAACCTGGCAGTGTGGATAAGGACAGTCAACAAAGTCAATGGCAAGGTGAAGAGGGGTGCCATCATGGTTGGCTCCTTGACTGGCGTTTGGCTATTCCTATGCCACGTGATCCTCCCTGGGATTTCTTTGGACGGCCCCTTGAGCGTTTGGCAGGGGTGCCTCTTCTGCGGGCTCAGCGGTGTCTGAGGACTCACCCCTCTCTGTGGCCGCAGGGGAACTGTCATCCTGCGGGCCACTGGAGGTAGGTTGAGCTGTTGTTTGGGCTGCAGGCCTGTCTCTCAGGACACCCACTAGCTGGCCCAAGAGGTCCATGATTTGGCCCAATCGTTTGTCTATGGACCTCAGCAGCAGGCGGAGCTCACGGGATTCCTCCAGAGCCTGGCCCGTGTGTCCCTGGGCTTGTTCATAGGCCCCAAGGACTCTGGAGATGTTGGCCAGGGCTTTGGTCCCAGTGTCCGGTTGGTCTTGTCGCCTAGTTGCCCTCCCACCTGCCCTGCTGTCCCGGACCAGTGGCGTCACCACTCTACGCACCTGCGTACTCTCCCTGCCCTCCTCAGATCGTGGGGTGGGGTGGCCATCCTCTGAGGCAGGGACAGTGTTGCAGGCAGCACTGGTGGTGGTAGTGGTGGAGGCCGCAGAGGTCGTTACAGCAGAGGTCAGCATAGTTGTTGTTGCTGAGGTGGTGGCGGATGGGACAGTGGGATCCTGGGACCTGTTGCGCTCTGGCATGCCTGATGGGCCGGCTTCGGGCTCCGCATCTGAGAAATCTAGGGAGTCTGCATCGGAGAGTCCATGTTCCGGGGTGGAGACTGGCTCTGCAGGTTGGTGTGGTCATCTGCAGCTGTCAGTTCTTGGTCACCTGTGGAACAGAGGGGAAATGGTCATTGGAGTGCACCCCTCAAGCTTGGTGTTAGATGTTTTGTTGTTACATGTTATACACCACACAGTTTACATTGATATTACATTGTATGTCTGCACAGTTTTGAGCATCATGTCATGATGTGGAGGTACATACCTTACTTGTCCATGGTGTGACATGTCAATAGGTACCATGCACAATGTGCAGATTGTGTGATTACGAGGACATGTCATCATCTAACGACTAGCAGCACAATAACTTTATGTGCAGCATCTTTGTTGTTCATTCTGCATGGAAGACATTACAACTGGGCATGAACTAGCCATTGTAGTCTCATGCATACTTTTGTCATATCATGTGCTTTGCTTTCTTATTACTACTGACCATGCTTATTTTGTTTTGATGTGGACCTTGATGCTCTGCCCCCATGGCACTTCAAGATAGCATTCAGTGCTGTGCATGGTTGTGCCCTGAATTTCTTCAATATGTGATTTGGTGAGTCACACTTTGGTTTCTGTGACAGTTACATACGCTTTTCTGTCTGCACACTGGAAGTGGCTATTTGATCTATGCCAAGTTGGATGACATGTGAGGGCTGGTGTGGTCATATGGCTCCATGCTTTTTGAGGGGAGTGTCAGGGTGCATGCACTGTCTACCTACCTGTTCTGTGACACAGTTGAGGGGAATTGTTGCCACATGGTTCTGGGTGTGGTGGAGTGCTACATCCTGCTCAGGGGTGGGACAAGGGGGCATGGTGGGAATTGTAGTGCAGGCCTCCCACCCCCAAACCCACCTCCCTGTGAAGATGGGTACCTACCTGGTAGGTGAAGGTCAACA